>CAEGAF010058537.1:0-17393 GCA_903067075.1 Micropoecilia bifurca
TTATATATTATTTTTCCATGATGACAGGTGAGGCTCTGCCTCACCTGCCTCCCCTGACCGCACGTCACTGATATATATATATATATATATATATATATGTATGTATAGATGGAGCGAGTCTATATTGCCATCCCTTACTTGAAGGTTCTATTTTCTCTCTCTCACATACATATTTATAATTGAAATATATTCTAGATTTTTAACACTAGTTTTTTATCTTTTGTTATTATTACTGTGCAGAAACTGATTTTTCAAATTTTAATCTTTGTTGATTTTCTAAACATTCTTGGTTCTGTTTGTTGGAATTTCAGGAGCTCACCTCCCTCCATCCAATGCAGCAGCTTGTTCTGATGCCACCGTCTCACTTGTCGACTCCATCCCCCTTCCTCCTCTCCCAGAGTCCCTCCAACCATCAAGGTGGAATCGCATTTAGTTTTTTCTCTTTCCAGATGTTAACTAAGGCCTGTAAGGAGTAAAAATGGAAAACATAAGACGTCTGTTATGATATAGTAACAGTTTTGAGAAACAACTTATTATGGGGGACATATAATGAACAATCAATATTCACCAATCCATTAGTTTTGTATTGTGCAATCAATCTGAACAAAATGGGTAAATAACCGCAGAAATAAATGTAATTTTGCACAGAAATGTATAGTTCATTGTTGTTTCATGTCTATCAAAGCAATTATTGATTAGCCTCTTGCTGTTTTGCTTTGCAGCCCTCTTGCAGCCAAACCTGCTGTCCCTTCCTGGACAGAGTCCACCAGGTCTCCTTCAGCATCAGTCTGGGTTGGCTCTGACTCCCCAGGTGAGTCATGCAAATGTTTGCAACTTGGCTTGTTCTCAATTTTAGTGCAGCTTAATACAAAAGTAGAAATTGAAAGTTATTTTTTTAGTTTGCTTTGTTTAAAAGGGACCTGTAATGCAAAATTCACATTTAGCATGTTTTGGTACTTCAACTGGGGTTTCTAGAGCTTCTAAAAACAGCCCAACCACTTAATGTTTTTTAATGACTGGAAAATTAGCTATTACAAAAACCTTATGAACAAAACATCACAAATGAGCAGGCACTGACCCTCGTGTAACAACCCCAGTGAACTCTGTCCATACTTAATAACCCCAGGGGATCTCCAGCATGTTTGGTCAGCTATGCAATGGCTGCTGGAAAAAAAATGTTTTGTTGTTAATTTACCATCCAAAAATCACTTTCTGCATTCTCGTTGCTTTGCAAAAGGTTTTTCAAACATGTATAATTGTATAACTGTCACATCTCTTTGCAGCCATTTTCACGTGAGAGTAAACATTGGGTTGGGGTGTCGCCAGCAGAAGCTTATTTGGACTTAAAGTTACAAGAGACTGTAAAACAGCTAATTCTGAAGGATGTTCAAAATAGAACTAACCATACTAAAATCTCTTTATCCCAGAATGAACTTGTACAAGAAAATATAAAAAGAACCTTGTTTAAGGAAGCATACAAGATTATTCACTTAAATCCTTCAGTGATTAGATGGCGCCACCTTTTAAAGCAACTAATTCAAGTCTCTCAGATAACAGTGTAGTAATGCACATCTGAGTAAAGTGAAAGTTGTCAATGGATTAGTTGGTTCATGTTTATGCTGCTCAACTTTGTCACAACTTCCTAAAGCCAAAGATTTGTCTCTGTGATGGGTTTATAATCCAGGTTATGAGTCGTTCCGGTTTGGCTGGACCGTCCCTCGAGAACCACATGGACATGTCGCACCTGCAGATGCCCAAACACTTGTCTGTGGCACCACCGGAGGAACCCAATGATTTGGAGGAACTGGAGCAGTTTGCCAAAGCATTCAAACAAAGACGCATCAAACTGGGCTTCACTCAGGTATTTAAGAAGAGGAATGTTACAATTAGAAGGTTCCCAACTACTGAAAGCCAGGTAGGGCTGTACAGTGGCCCAGTTTGGATGGTATCCTTACTGCATGGTTTTTCTCTCTGTGCTCCAGCTTCTTTCAGTCACACAAAAGGTTCCAAATTTGGCTGACTGGTCACTTTAAATTGCTTTTATTTACGAATGTCTTAATTATTATTTCTTCATTTTTGTTTCTGTGTTCTGTGATGGGCTGGTGATTGGCCCAAATGTTTTGACTTTATGTCAACACTGCAAAAAGAGAAAATCTTACCAAGTATTTTTGGTCTGGTTTCCTTGTAAGACGGGAAACAATGTCTTGTTCCACTGGTACATTATTTAACTTATAAGTACTTTGAAAAAAATCAATGTAAGGAATTATTTACTTAAAACAACATCATAATTCTTGCAGAAAATGTAACTGTAGATTAGTTTTGTCTTATTTGTAAATGTACAGTGTACCAACCTGTGCTGCTGTGCTTCGAGACATTATATACAGAATGTGTATGCAGGTTAATGGACTCTGTAAACGGCATCATTCACACTTTGACCAATCCTGTTCAAAGCTCAGTGAGTCGTCTACTTTGGACTACTAGTTTGCTGCTTGTCTAGCCTTAGTGTGGGCGACTGTGGCTCTGTGGATAGTCGTCTTGTGATCAGAAGCGCTATATAAGTTCAGTCCACTTGCCATTTAGTTTACATGGCAGTGGATGATTATTTTAATTTTATTGTCTTTGTTGTAGTTCTGTTTGGTTTTTGTGTTTCATGGACCATATTTGTTTCTGAATAAATAGGAATATTTTATTGATCATTTCAAGTATCCTAAAGGTCCTTTTCCACTAACAAGTTGCGCACTAACTGGTTTAAGTGCGGTTTGGTTTTACCCCAGGTGAGCGAGCGTTTCCATGTTACACTGCTCACGTCACACCTACTGTGGGCGGGATGTGAGCATGCACACATCCCGCCCACAGTAGCGGAATATCTCCTGGAAATATCTTTCCACTGATGTCTGCAAAGACACTCAGCAATGGAGAACCACGAGGTTCTGATGGACTAAAATGAAACCAGATATTTAATTTATTCTTATAGAAATCCATTGCTGGCCCAAAACATAATTATAAAGGCTCAGATCAGCTGATTATTTAACTATTTAAAAAACATTCTGGCACTTCATTTTTTTAAATGTGCAATCTTTTGGATTTCCGTAGTGCAGTCAAAAGATTGAAACCAGTAGCCACACATAAACTTTAATATTATTATTATTGTTTAAATCCAAATGTTAAATAAAATTCACATCACAAGTTAATATTATGTGGTTCATGTGTTCCTGCAGCCGCTCCTGATTAAACTCATAATTAAATTCCTCTGTATTAGGCTCCCTGTTAGCAGACGACATATCTGCGGTCCTCAGCTAAACTTTAAATATTAAACACTAAATGTTGTTTGCAGTTTTCAGTGAAGTAACTCACAATCAGTGAATGTGGTCATCTATAAATAAAATAGTTTCTGTGCCGTACCCTGCCCAGTCTGTCCTGCTACTTCTACCCCTGATTACGTCCAAGAGTCTGAGAACAGCCTGACTAAGCCGTGCCAGACCGAGATCCTACCGGTGAGAGGCGGTCTAGTGGAAAAGCGCCTTATAATATTTACATTAGAAACTAGACCAAAAATACTTTGTAATATTTTGTGCTTTTTGCAGTATAGATAGAGATTTAATTCCTTTATTTATTTTGCTATGTCTTTGTCTTGTCACAGGGAGATGTGGGTCTGGCTATGGGAAAACTCTACGGTAATGATTTCAGCCAGACAACAATATCACGATTTGAAGCGCTGAACCTCAGCTTCAAGAATATGTGCAAACTCAAACCGTTGCTGGAGAAGTGGCTCAGTGATGCAGGTATATTGAAATATTTGATGGTATGAGATTATATGTTAAGAGAGCTGTATGAAATGCATGTTCTTAGAAAAAAATCCTAAAATCCAAATATTTGTCAATAAAATGTATTGGTTATTTGAAAAAAGAAAAATGGGATTTTAAGAGGCACTGAAATATGATAAAACACTAAAGAAATTTAAGAAACTACACAACAAAAACAGTAGCAGAATTCTTTAACCAAAATACAATTGAACATGTTTTTGTGGGTTCATGCATAGATTTTCAGGTAATAGCAATTTTATTTTTTATTTTAGAGAACTCACCTTCTGACTCGATGAGCGCTTCGGCCTCTCTGCCGCCGCTGATGGAGGGCTATGGACGTAAGCGAAAAAAGAGAACAAGCATAGAAACAAACATCAAGTTGACACTGGAGAAACGTTTTCTTGATGTAAGATCAACAAAAATGAACTTTCAGTTCTGTTGCTTATGTCCAATTGTTGGAGTTCATTCATCTTTGTCTGTGTGCACCACCCAAGTTGGTTAACCAGTTTCAGGACCTGACCAGAACCCCTCAGTGTAAATTACATTGAGAAATAATGAGATTTGGCTATATATAAAAGCAAGTTTTAATGCCCAAAAATGATCAAATCAAAAATGATCAGACTGCCACAACCTACCAGTGACCTGCCACAGACTTTGTACAAACGTAATAATTATATTTTAGAAACGTGATGACTATATTGTATAAAAGTGATTGTTTCATTTTCAGAAGGGGGCAGTAATGTGCTTTCCTTGCAGGCTTCAAGAGCGCTTATAAAGTGACAGCGCTCTAATTTTCTTCCCTCCATGGTAGCAATACACTTCCATAATTCATTGCATGTTTGTGTCTGTTTGTGTAAAGTTGAGATGGAACTGCACATAAAAATGGCCCTTTATTAGCCATTCAAACTAGAATAAGACATAATCAAAACAGTCAGAGGAATTATTACCTCATGAAAATAAGTAAGATAGTCCAAATAGTTCGAATATATTTTTGCTTTCTTTGCTTCTTATGGAAAATGTATGTTTATATTGTCTGGAAAGAGATAGAAAGCCCATGTTTGACCTGTTTTGCTTTTGCACATAAGTTTGTGGTGAATTTCAATCCTAAATAAAATTATATAAAAATTCAGGCATCTCAAATGAGAGATTAATATACATGGAAAAACATTCCGAAAACTTTATATTAAAGTGGCCACTGTAAGAAAGATTTTCAGTATTCAGTTATGCCGCATGAACTGATCAATACGTTATTGCGAGGGAACACAAAAGTTCACAGACGTAAACATGCAGTGAATAAATCAATTTTCAATTAGTTTTCTTGCACTAATGAGTTAAGAATTCTGTTTTTTGCATGTATTCCTTTTTTTTTGTTCAAAATAAAATAATTAACATTCAGTCTGACACAAAAACTGTGGCATACGTCACAGAAGCTAGAAGCTGCCGTTATTCGCAGGTTGTGGCAGATCACTGGCAGATCACTGGCAGGTCAGGGCAGCTTATGGCAGCTGCCACTGGAAGTGCTACTATACCTGTCACTGCTATGATTTGATGTATAGATATTATTTATACATTCTAATTCTTAAGAATGCTCAAACTCTTATCTTTAAACAACATAACAAACTTGAACAGATTAGTAGTTTGTTTATTATGGTATATTATTATTATATTGCTTTAATAGCAAAAGAAACATTAGATACTGAAACAATGACAGGAAATATCATCCCCCTTAATTCTGGAGTGCAATGGTAACATTAATTATATTTTATATGTTATTAGCAATAGAATTATAATGCATAAAGCATATGTTATAAATAATTCCTTATGATGAATTATAATTGATCATAAGGAATCAATTAAAACTCTCTGTTTTAATTGACAGAGTTTTACAACTCTCTGAATGGAGAGTTGTAAAATGGAGAGTTGTCTATGGAGATGCATAAACATCTCCATCAATTATAGGAGGAATAAAAGAAATGAGAAATGAAAAGCAACATGAACAATGAGTTTTGTATGAGTGTACAAATAAGAAACTCGGCTGAGCAAAAGTTAATGACGGCAATATTGGAAGTAATAATAAATAATAAAACTATGGTTCTAATTTAGTGATGTATTTGTTAGTTGTGTTACCACCCCTACACCACTAGAGGTAGCAGTAGACCTGAAAAGATGTAATTAAGGAGCAGATTTAGAAGTACACAGAAAGCTGCAAAATTGAAGAACTATGAGCTGAGCTAAAATAATTGAAAGAAGTTGTAATACATGCTGAGAGTGAAACTCCTTCATAAAGGTGAAGATATCACAGATTTCAAAAGAAAACAAAAACGGGAGACCACGGATAATATAGAAAATAGCGCCCCTTCATTTTTGTAGTTCAATTGTTCCATTTTCACTTATGGTATTGCTGTGCCACGTGGTCTTAACCGCCCCTCGCTGTTTGCTCCAGCCAGGTCCTTCTGAAGGTAAAACCCCCCATCTAATTAATGCCTGTTAGTTGCTAACATGTAAACAAATGGCGGTTCCGATTTGCGGAGGAAGTCGAAACCTACAATTCACGCAAAGCCTCATGGGAGGTAGGAATAAGGTGGATAATCAGTCTAATTCACGACATATAGCATACTAGCTTGCTAGAACAAAGTGACTGTTAATGTGCTGATGTTAGCATTTAGCTTACCTTTGAGCTTTAAACTCTGTTCCTAAGTCATGAATTTTGTCCTCCTTTCATATTAGCATACCAATTATGGCTAAATAGAGCATAATTAATAGGCAATGCTTTTGGGGACATAATCTGCTTAACCTTTTTTGTGATAAAATTTTATTTAGTTTATCTGTAAACCTCATGTTTTCTGTCAGAGAAGTGGTCAACAAAAGAGAAAAATACGACCTGACACAGACTGCAGGTCACTGGCATAACCCATTTAGGAAATGACTCTTAGGTTACTAAATGTTGCCGATTACTACTAATTTATTATTTACCAAATACCAAATACAATCTATATTTTTCTATTGAAAAGTGATTATGATTCTGGAATGTCACTGAAAGTACACTTGTCCTGTTTAGATAATTTTCTAAAATCAGACAGTCATTTTTTTTGGTTTTCAGAATCCAAAGCCCAACTCAGAGGAGATAACTCTAATTTCTGAGCAACTTTCCATGGAGAAGGAGGTGGTTCGAGTTTGGTTCTGTAATCGTCGTCAAAAGGAGAAGAGGATCTACTGTCCTGTAGCTACTTTACCAGTCAAATCTCACAGCTACAACTCCAGAATGGTTAGTTGTAAAATTTGATAATAAACTCTATTGGGTTTATAGCCACTATTAAGATTGATTGTTTTTTCATCTAATTCTGAATAATAGTGCAAATACTCTGATTGTCTATTTTGTTACTTTCTTTAGTTTTTCATGTCTTTTCATCCTTTAGTAATTTAAACTTAATCTATTTTTGCACAAATTGATTAAAGTACATGTTTATACCTCAGTAACAACCATATATATTAATCTTGTATTGATTTCAAAAATATTTTATTTAAAACCATTAAATGATTTTATTTCCACATTTTTCATCCTTATATGTCTGACTCCTCAAACCATGACAAATATAACAAATAAGATCTGGCATTTCAAGTTACACACTTTATCTTTCTATATTTGAATTCCTCATCATACAATCCCAAAATCTTTCCAAACTGTTTTAGGCCTCAACTTCAAGGTCCTATAGCCCTTTGGCTTCAGGTGGAGGTAAGCGCTTTTTAATTATGTAGCAGATGACTTTTCATGAAAGTCTGGGTAGTTTCTGTCAAAATTCAAATATTAAAACATTGTCAAGCTACTATAAGCAAAATGTGTATGATTTTGACTATGTTTGGACTTTTGCATTTCAGTTTCTTCAAATTCATCCCCGAACAGCACGAGTCGAGAACCGTCTCCCAACAGTCTATCTGCAGCTTCAGTTGCTTTGACCTCTCAGGTCAACCCAGCTTCCTACAGTGCACCGGGGTAAAATGAATACCATTACAGAGTTCTCATTTTTACTTTGTGAATCCTTAAGCTTTTCTCATGGTTTCTGTAGATTTTACCAACTCAATAATTAAGACTTTTAAAGACCTAATCTCCACAGAAATGTATGAATTTCATCCAGCCAACTGGGGATAAATTGGCACTAACTCATAGTATGCATGGCTGAATAATGGTCGCTCACACTGTCTTCAGAACGATTTTGTGTTGAACACACCATAAGAGCTATAAAGAAAAATAACAGAATCATCAAACTACTTTTTGCTCTTGCATACTACACAAAAGGTTCAGTTTAGAGTGATTTTAGGCCATACTAAACAAATTCAAACATCAAAGTAAATACCAGATTTCATGTCTCTCCTACTACAGTTTAACATGGATGGAAGACAACCAGCTGTTGACATGGCAACTGTAAGTGCCATGCCAATAAATCAGTATTTACTCTTCAACTTGACTTTCATTAATTCTGTACACACTAAATGTAACAAACTAATATACATTGTGTCCGTCATCCAGAAGTATAAAATGACTTTAAAATCAGCAGATTTAATGTTTGGCATTTCCTCCTTTCACTGTTTATCCTCGTTTTCTACAAAGTTGAATTTACTTCCCCTAAAGGTAAAACTGCCAAAATGAGAGCTGAAATTTCTAAATAAAACACACCTTGATTCAAATTTCAAAGCATAAATCAACCATTTAAATTCATTTGATCATATTATCGGTCCTTTGCTCCGATGGTAGATTTGCAAAAGCTAAATGGTTACCAATGGATGTAGCAGCTTGTTTGAGTCACAGAATGCAATGAAGATCTGAGTGTGACTCAAAGTTCTGAGAGCGAAAAGCAAACAGAACATACAGCATTAAACAGTCCTACCAAAACAAAATTTGGTGTATTTGAGGTCAACTTGCTTTTAAAAAATGTATTTGAGACATTTTAAAGCCTTCATTTTTGTTACTTTTTAAGATTTTTAAGGATGCACCGACACCTGTTTCCTGCTGCAAAACGTTTAATTTACTTTTAGAAGTTAGACCAATTGTTTCTAAAATCAGGGACTGGACTTGATTGTGAGTTCTTAATCCTCTTTAGAAGATAAATAAAATATCAAAAATGTTCATTTTAAAGCACCTTTCTGCTAGAAATGTTTGAAGAAATAATAACAGCATTGATAAAAACATATTGGTTGTAGATGATGTTTGTATTATTTTAGTCATGCTGTTAACTGACTCAACTGTTAACTGGTCAGACGTTTCTTCCAAAATGGAAAACCCTGGTTTAGACAACAAAATTAAAAGTTTAATTATGAATCGACTGTGTTGTCTGCGATGGAGCATTGGGGACATACTAAGAAAAAAAAAGTCATTTTATAAGAATGAATTTGTACGAGATTAAAGTCATAACATTACGAGAATAAAATGTAAATAATACGAGAATAAAATTGATGGATTACGACAATAAAATAGCAACACTACTTTGTCATAGTTATGACTTTAAAGAATAAAGTCAAAATAATATGAGAATCAAGTTATATTTAGAGAACAAAGTCATAATACTACAACTTTATTCTCGTTCAAGTTTATTCTCGTAAAATTATGACTTTATTCTTGTAATTTTACTTTTTTATTTTCTTATTGTGGCCCTAATACTGCAAATCATACTTGTCCATTTTATCCACGATTATATATTTTTTGATTAATGATGCTTTATGGTTTCAGTTCTTGGTATCGCACTTGGAATCCTGCTTATCACTGAGAACCACAAACTGTTTATGAAGAAGCTTTTGAAGATTACAGAAGAATGAAGATTAACACTCTCCCTGCTTCGAGCAGGAAAACAACTCAATGCTATACCAACACAACGGATACATAACACAAACCAGGACTGTAAAGGAGAGGACTTTAATACACATGTCCTGCCAGTTCATCACTCATGGAAGATCCAAGAAGCCAGGAGCTGCTGGATTAGTGCTTACAGGATTTCTTATTCGACTAAAAAATGAAGGATCAAGAGCAATAATCATCAGAAGTGACAACAGGAAGTCTCATGTTTGACTCCTCATGCTATTTAAACGTTGAAGGAATCATTTGCAGATTCACTGACATTGCAAAAAAATAAAAAATTGCTTCCTAAGTCATCTTTGACAAAACTGGCAACATGCCTAATAGTGATCATAACATTAGTTTAGATGTTGTTTATATAACCCCAGTTCACAAAATTGACAAAAATTAACTACACTTCATTCTTATCACTTTAGGAAAATATTCTTTGGAATATAAAAATTAAATTAACACTAGATCACCTAATGTTACCAATGGTACTTAAGTAATTTTTCTAATTTTAAGCATAAAATTGGACAAAGTGTCATTTTTTTTTTCAAACAAGTCTGTTCTAGAAATATTGAGATATAAATGATCCAAATGTGGTTTGAAATTTACCTCTGATCATCATGAGTATCTTAAGCTTGCATTTATTGTACATTTTAGACATTAGCAAAGTATTTATGTTTTACGTCTTTTTCCTCCAGGATTAAAATTTTAAGTTTAAGATTTAAGTTGGATGTTTCCTAGCACAGACTAGACTTTGACATTGTCTGTAAAATGTTAAGGTTTCTCTAAGTCATTTTTATTACAGTAGCTTAATGTTAGTGTGCACGGTCCAGTCCAAAAGCAGTGAAAGTTTTACCTGACCTAAATTATTAACTCAGAAAAGGGAAATCGAATTAGGGCTGCAACTAACAAATATTTTAATAACTGATTAATCTATCAACAATTATGGTGATTAATTGGTTAAAAATGTCACATTCTGCAGATTTTTCATTTATACAATACTAGAAATACATTAATAGATTTGAAATGACAAATAATTTTATTTCTTTTTTAAACGCAAAAAAGGGAATAAACAATTTCTTATCTAAAATGTAATAACAGTATTCATTTACTGAACGCTTGATTATCTGTAGCAAAGGATGCATCTACATCTAAAAAATGCTTCCAACATCACCATGTTAAAAGCTCAGCCCTTTCTGCTCGACAGCATCAATACAGTATGGGTTGAAAAATGGGTTGATAAATAGACAGCAAAAGGTGAAGCTAAAACTATACCACATATTTATGAAGGATTTTTAAAAAATCTTAAATGCAAAATCTGTATATTTTTGTACAGTTTTGTAAGCAAATTGCCTTTTTGCATCCATATACTCTATAAGCAATCGATTAGTAATTAATTAATTACTAAATTTCAATAAGTGATTCATCACAATTAATCATTTCAGCCCTGGTTAAAGAATTTAACCAGGGCTGGAACTGAAGTGCAACTAGTTTAACATCCCCACAGACAGAGAGAAAGAAGAAAACCTGCTTCAAATGACACTTCAGATTTGAACACAGAAGCCAAATGCCTCTGATTCACTGCTGTTTAAAACTGCTGCAGTGTTTCACTGAAGTAAAATGAAACAATGATGCAATAATTAAGATGCTTTTGTATGAGACTGTATGTATATTGTGATGTTGACAAAAAAAATGTCCTTCTAAACCAAAGATTAAAGTTCAAAGCTATAACATTAAAGGCTATGATGAGAGTATGAAATTAATAGGAAGACTTTGATTAGCAGATAACAGCAACTAGACCTGAAATAAGGGGTGAAATTATTGCTTTACAAGCAATTTGTTTTCCAGAAATAAGCTAATTAAAGCTTCCTTCCACAGTTTTAGAAAACATTGTTTTAGTGTAAAAATGATTAAAAGTAACTCTGAAATCCTCCAGTTGAACTCTTCCATAACCTTCAGAATCCCCTTTTCAGAGAATGTAATGTCTCTCATATGTTTCACTCACTGTGTTTTTGGTTGAACTTCAAGTGTTTTCACAGCCTAGATGCCATGCAGGCAAAATGAAAGCATGCAAAACTCCTATTTTTTATTTTTATTTTTTTCAAACATTCTATAGTAGTTAGTATTGGTTTATGGAAAATAATAGATCAGTCTGAATTAGTTAAAAGCATTTGTAGGAACTTTTGGTTTGTAAGAAAATGAAAAAGTGCTGCCCTCCGCTGGACGTAAATTAAGCTTCTGGCTACTTTATTTTCCACTTTATATAATTTTTTTCCCCATGAATTATCAGTTTCTATTTGAAGGTCTGACCATTTCTTTTATTGTATTTGATAACTATTTTGGTTTGTAATTTTTTTTTCATTGTTAATTTGATGTTTTATTTGACTGTATGGAAATTATGCTGTGGCATGGAAGTTCATGCATTTGATAAAGCCAATTCATTTATGATCTATATCGTTACAATAGGCTCTTTCTGACATGACTACAAATAAAATTGTGTTTTCACTAAAATGCAACTGAACTTACAGTGAGTGAAGGAAATCTTCTGTCTGATCTGCAGTCACCAGAAAAACCATTTCCATGATTGGACTGGAGAAACAGTGGTTTTAACATTTTGCTAAGGTACGGGGGAATTGTTCTGTCATACATTTTCAGTCGGAAAACAGGATTTCATGTCTTTTGTTCTCAAAACTTTTAATACTTTTGCTTACATTTTAATTTTGAAAGCAGGACTCATGTCTGTCTTCTCAAAATTTGTAATGCTTGTAAAACAAAAGACATGAATTCCTGTTTTCAGACTAAAATGTGTGCTCTTGGGTTATGGCAGAACAATTCCCCCATAAGGTAAGGTTAGGTAATTTTATCTATATAACACATTTTCAGCAACAAGGCAATTCAAAGTGCTTTACATGAGTTAAAGGAAATACAAACAAAATAACAAACCAAAGGAAAGAAAACTAATCTAATGTTCTAAAGTATGTAAACTAAGTGCTCCTGTTCAGGGTTGCTAAGTATCTAATTCCATTTTTAAATAGTGAAACTCTACAGTTTCTGATTAAATAAGCTCAAGAGTGACTGATCTAATTCCTATTCTGGGTTAAAAGTAATATAAACTAAGCAGTGACTGTTCCTGTTAAGTATTTCTGGATTCCAAGTTCATAGTGATTCTAATTCCAATTATGATTCAATTTCTGGGCTGTATAATGTTGATTGAAATAGTGTGTACTCCACAATTTCTCCAAAAACAGATTTTCCCACTTATGTGGGTAAATTCCATTGAAAAATAAAATTTAATCAGAGACTTCAAATAGGCTCTGATGCCAGGGGATGATGTGAGAAATTGTGTGGATTAATACATGTTAGAATTGAACATTTTGACTTTTTTACTTGCAACTTCTGCATAACTGAACTTCAACTACCAAATTGTTGCAAGGGAAAAAAATGGTGGATTCACAAAACTGATTAGCCAGAAGATATGACTTTATTTAGCAGTTCCACAGTAAATATGGTGATGTCATAGACATGAAAAATGTTACAGTGAATAGAGAAAAATGAACAGACTGAAAAATACATCCCAAAAAACATAAAAATAGCTACGCAGTACCAGGAGAGAATACATTTAAACTTTTTGAACTCGGACACAAAGCACACAAAAAAATTAAGTGCTAAAAGAGTGAATTTTACATAAAATATAAATTTTACATGGTTTAATTGAATCATGCCAGTTTCATAAAAATTTTATAAAGGTTTTGCGCTCAGATGAGGTTTTTTTTCAGTCGGATGAAAATTTGTGTATTTCACAAAACCGTACATTTGTAATGGAAATGCATCTCCATACCTGAGATACATATTTCTGATACAGCTACCTGTGAGCTGTAATGTCTTATAGAAACAGGGACAGAATCTTGCATGATTTTTAAGATTATTTATTTGATTGTTTTATACATCGAGCATAAGCAGCATTTTTACAGCACATCTGATTAATCTCAGAGATTACCAAATTTCCAGTGGAATCACATGTGAAGAGACAGCAAGTCAAAAACAAGATTAAGACAAACAATAAAAGAACATTAAGACAACTTAGAATAATGTGATTAGAATTTGTCTCTGCAAAGAAACATTTCCTTTGTTGTTTTACAAACAGAAAGCTTCAATCATCAGCTTAGTAACTTGAATCTTCTGGCTTTGATTTCTTTGGCTGTACAGTGAGAAGAGGCCTGGTTTATTTATAGTTCTGTGATAGTTTGTTTTCATTGTGAGATTACATTTATTTTAAACTTATAAACAAGAAATACAAGAAAGAATTACAGTTATGTTGAGAGAATCACTATTTTACTACTATTTACTTTCATTTTGATTTCAGTTGGAAAGGCTTGACTAATGACCAATTGACGTCATATTTTCAAAATTATTTGTCATGATGCACTGTAATTGTGCATCCACACAACCCACGCAACTCAAAGTCAGGTATTTTTACTTGAAATATGTTTATACTTAAAGATACAAGGATAAAAATTCTCTGTCTTCTCATAAATCAGATTTTTTTTGGTGGCTACATGTTTAAAACCAGTCACCTTAGTGACTCACCCGCCGGCTCAGGGAATCCGTCCACACCAGCCTTTGATTTCCTTAAAGACAAGTCGAGTCAAAAACTGGAAAAAAAAAAAAAAAAAATTAGCCACTATTCAGTTTGTGTGCAGTAAAACAATTAAAGGTAGTCGTCATAACAACAGACAGAAGTCAGAATAAAGAATTTAAACCACTGCTATGAGAGATTTTATAAGTTAGCACTATAGTAGCATTATTTCTGACCAGGCAGGCTAAGATGTCAGCAGAGATGAGCATGTAGAAAACATTGTTCCAGCCGGTGGGTGAGATCAAACCAGCCAACAAAGGACCCAACGCTGCACCTGCAAAAATCACATAAAAACATATTTGCTGCGGTCTTCAGTAAGCAGAAATGGTAATATTCTATTTGATGGGGCATAAGACTGACATGACACTGTCATAAACATGACATCTGTCATGAATATCTGTAAGTCTTCATGAATATTTATGACTGTCTTTTAATGCATAGTTGACATTATTCAAAATGTCTTTGTTATGACAACTTGACATCAACCTAGAAACATCATCGGTCATAAATATGTCATAATAATTATCGAAATTGAAAATATTATGAATCTGTTTGTCATTACATTATCATTTGTTGGTAGTCTTAACTGTGACGGACATGAGGTCATTCTAATTGTGTGATTAATATTTTCCCTTAAACATTGGACTTGTTACAGATGTCATTAAGTGTTATTACACTGTCAAAAACTTTAACAACACATTCATTAATATTTCCCCCACCTGAAATAAAGTAGAACAAGTAGGATCAATAATAAACATGTCATTAAGTTTTATTATACTTTCAAATGATTTAATAACAAAGTCATTAATTCCTCTTACATCAAGTAAAGTGAAGCAAGTAGCAACAGTTATGAACATGTCATTAAGTATTATTACAGTGTCAAATGCTATACTAAGAGTCTTATCACAAGTAAAGTGGAATGCAGTGGATTATTTATAACTACCATCATAGCTGAAGAACAAACCCTTTGTACATTGGAATAACACAAAAGATAACTTGTAACAACATATTGTTACTATGAAATACTGATTAGTTATTCTGTAACTAATGAAAAAAGGTTCTTTCAACAGTCCTAGCATTTTTTTTTTTGCTTTGATTGTGTCATCCATCTCCTTTGTTATAGTCTTCCTGTAACACTCTGAAAACAAGGAGATCTTCTTGTCTTCCACCGCAAATATTAACCCCTACACCCGTCTCCCCTTCTCCCGCTTTTACTAAGTATTATGCAGAATTAAAAGAGCAATAAACAGATGATTCTTCGTGAGCAGCGGAGAAACGTTCGTTGCACAAAGTCGGTCTGACTTTTTTTTTTCCAAACACCGGCTGATACTGATGATCTCTGGATAGTTACTCCTATAGGAGTCAAATTATCACACTGACCACATGGTGCTTTTGGAACATCACAAACCAAACGTATTATGAACAGATCCGTTTGGTTACAGTTAAATTCAACGAAGCCTCCTGCTGCTCCTCCGCCCGATGAGCAGCAGGAAGCTCTGCTGACTCAGCAGCGGCTCTGAACCGACATGCAGACGGAGGCAGAGATCGACTCTATCAGACNTTCGGCTCTGAACCGACATGCAGACGGAGGCAGAGATCGACTCTATCAGACCCTCAGGATGAAGCTGGACTTAGTTTCCAGATGTTGTCAAACCGTCTTTTTATAAGAGCGCAAATCTGCCAGGTTAGAAACTTCAATAGGCAGGATGACGCTGATTAGTTGAGGGGATAAAAAAGCCCAACATCATGTCGCACATTACTCCGGTAATCTTTTTTTTTTTATGGATTTTTTCGGGACTAGTTTATTTGACAGTAATCTGATAGTAAGGGGTCAGAGAGAGCGGAGAGGCCTGGACCCAGCGACTGGAGGACGGGAGTCGGACTCCTGATACCGCGGGCTAAAGTCTCTATATGCGGGGCGCCGCGCTAACCACCGCGCCAAACAGCGCCCCTATTGCGGGAGCCTATGCTGTAATTCACAGTTTGCCTTTGGTAAATTATTTACATTTTTATACAATTTGAGCTTTCTGACTAACTCACCTAGTCCACCTTCTTTCATTTTCTTGGAAAAATCTGTTTTGTTCCGTGATGCGACTAGTCGACTGGCCCAGAAAAAAGTCATTGAAGAGAAAAGAATCGACTAGTCGACTAATTGGTGCAACCCCTACACTGAACACTGAATTAATTTTAAAAAAAGTCAAAATTTCTTAATAAAACAAACAGAAAGCCCTAACAAACCTTTTTAAAAGTAGAAAATATTTATGCATATACTCTTAATCTCTTAGTATGATTTGTTCTTTAAATGGGCATTTGTATTATGTTGACTGATGCTACTATATATTAAATAAGCAAATAATTGATTATTTAACAATCAAACCATAGCAGTCTACTAAAACCACAATATGAAACTTAATCAATCATAGCAAAGAGTTCTGTACCATATCAGCCTCAGGAGATGATTGAGGGAAGAAGAGACGCTGGTTCTATAGGTTCTGACCGGTAGTGTTCCTCTCCTGATCCATTCATACAGCAGCACACTGCGCCACGATGGACACATTTGTTTTAATTGCCTGTGTTCATCCTCACTAACATTATTCAGCCAGAGTATCGGGTTTAAATGGGGTCTATGCCACGGACTTCCGTTTTAGCACTTCCACATTTTTTTGCCACATAGAATGGTTCCGGTGTAACTGTATGTTAACCGTGGCTCCTCAGTCGCTGCAGGTCTATTAATGATGCTTATATAATTATTCAGACGTCCTGAAACGCTCCAACAACAACAAAGGATTTAAGCTGGATGTGTCAAAACTTTACAATAACTTCGAAGATGAGTAAATAAATCGTTTGTATTCACCATAATGTCTCATATGTCTGATGTAGCTAACAGGGACAAGCTTACAAAGGTGCTATGTAAACGTTAAGTGTTTTAATTATCTGTGCAGTGTGCAATCTACATGTCTATGCTGTATATATTTATATAAACATATAGATCTGTCTATATTGTGCCCAAGGTATCAGTTGAAGCTGAAGTTAGCTTATGAATGTAGCATCTAATTCGGAAAATAGCTAAAAGCCGATTACACTTAATTTTTCACTATCTTGAGCTTTTTTAATGTGTTGT
>CAEGAF010058575.1:0-59936 GCA_903067075.1 Micropoecilia bifurca
CACACACACACACACACACACACACACACACACACACACACACACACACACACACACACACACACACACACACACACGGAGGATTTACTTCTGACATAAAAGCCTACAGATAGTCATCTGTAATCGCCAGAAAATTCTCTTAAACTGATGTTTAACCTAAAATTTCACCAATACTTCCAGGGTCATTCTCTTTCAGCTCTGTTTGAGAAAGACTAAAACCTTTGAAAGAAGCGTTATTTTAACAGGGCAGTGTCACAAATTATCCAGGCACATTTTATTTCACTAACAAGTAACTGTGGTACTGCGACAGACTGGCTATCTGTCCAGGGTGACCCTGCCTCTCACCTGGAAGGTTAGCTGGAGAGGCACCAGCAACCTTCCTGACCCCACTGAGGGACAATGGTGTAAAGAAAATGGAAGGATGGTTGGTTACTGTGTTACCTTTAGTTGTTATAGAAATGCTGTATACATCAAATTTTACTTACTTATTTACCTCCTCGAAATTGAGCATCGGTCTCTTTAAAAAGACGAAGGCCTTCAGGAAGTTATCTCAACATGGCTCCACTCTGAGCAGTAGCTCCTATAACAACCTCAACAGCTCCACCAGCTGTTTGCTAGTTGCTGCTGGCTGATCTGAAGGAGCTCAGTGAGAGACAAAGCTCCTTCTGCATCTTGAAGGACTACGTCCCTTGAAGATGGGTCCTAGTCCCATCTTGAAGGTTGGTCCAACCACGCATTTTGGAAAGCTAAAAGGTTGCCATGGAGATTAAAGGCTTTCTCAAACATGTATGAAATTATCAGCAATGTTTGATGATTGAATAACTTTATATCATGATGTAAAGATAAAAACAGCTGATTTTACATGACTTTTTTTTTTTTTAAATTTAATGATGTTTTCTGTCGTTTTTTGATCTGAGTGGAAGCAGTTATAGATAAACCAGAAAGCAGATGCAGTGTCAGGATTTAAACGGGTTTTATTTTCCAGCGTGTAAACACACAAACATCCCATATCCTACACAGTAGGCAAAACACCCCGTGCACGCTCATGCACGTTCACGTATGTACAATATCCACATGTATGCGCAGAAGAGTCCAGGCTCAGGGATCTGACGGGCGAGGTAACAGTCTGAGGTCAGAGGTCACGGCAGCGTACGTCAGCAGATGTTGGAGCTGTGGGGCGACGGCAGCTCCGACAGGGGGCTCCTCATGGGGGAGGAGCAGGATGACGAGTACAAGTGGGGAGACGGGGAGGAGGCATAGATCTGAGGCAGGGAGGGCGGCGACGGCACAGCGACGGAGGCGCACGGCGTGGTGGCGGCGCACGGCGCGGTGGCGGCGCACGGTGCGGCGGCGGCGCTCCGGTCTGCCCGCCGGTCCCGCTGCCTCTGGTGGATCTTGGCGTGTCTCTTGCGCTCGTCGCTGCGGGCGAACTTGCGGCCGCACTCGGCGCAGGCGAAGGGTTTCTCGCCGGTGTGCGTGCGGATGTGCGTGGTCAGGTGGTCGCTGCGGCTGAAGTTGCGCATGCAGATGCGACACTGGAACGGCTTCTGGCCCGTGTGGACGCGCACGTGCCGCGTCAGCTCGTCGGAGCGCGAGAAGCGGCGGTCGCAGCCGTCAGCCGGGCAGGCGTAGGGGCGCTCGTGGGGCGGTGTCTTGCACTGCCGCCCTGCTGGCAGCTTCCTGCTCCTGCAGGCGGCGCCGTGCGGCTGGAACTGTGAGGAGAAGGCTTTAATGGCAGGCAGCGGCGTGAGTGGCGGCAGCACCGGCTTCCGGTCCACCTCGGCGTCCGGCTGTGGCAGCAGGTAGTCCGGCAGCATGGGGATGGGGGCCGGCTGGGCATAGGGCGGGGCCTGAGGCGGGAAGGCCTGCGCGGCCAGGGGGGCGTCGCCTGGAGGAAGCAGCTCTGACCCATACGCCGGCGTCACCGAAAAGATGGAGGTGACGTCAGCAGAGCCACAGCTCTGAGAGGCTGACGGTGATGTCACTGGTGATGTCACCGATGAGGAAGAAGTGGCGAGACTGCAGGTGGAGGGCGGCGCTGTCATGCTCACCAACCCGGACAGCAGGCTGAGCAGAGGCTCCGCCCACTGACTGCTGGCGGCAGCGGCGCAGGAGGTGGACGGCTCGAAGGAGAAGCGGCCGCTGTAGGCGAGGCGGGGGGTCAAGGGAGGCAGGCTCTGGAGATCACTGAGGTCACACAGCGAATCTGAGGAAGCAACGCAAACAGGTCAGGCACATCTGATTGGCTCATACCAGAACATCGTGTTTTAATCTCAGCCCTAACACATTTTCACAAATATCACCGTCCATCTTTACACTGATTGTTTATCATCCTGTTTGACATCACTATATTGAGTCCAGGAACAGCTTTGTCACTTTATCTTATTACTGATGTTCAGCACTTTGCTGCATCTTTTAAGCCACTTTATCAATATATCATGATGCAAGAAGCAACTTTCATTGAATCGAAGGAAATTTTTCCACCAGCATGTTTCCATACATCAGTGGTGTCCAAACCTTTTAGCATGGGGGCCAAAAATGTCAAGCTAATGCTGGAGGCACCAAACCTTTAGTATTCTTTTGCTTTTATAATTTCATGTAATAAATTTGACAGATTTAAAACAAAAGACAGCAAACCATTTTCTGGTAATTTTTAGACTTTTTCTAGATTTTTTTTATTCTAAATTTAGGCTATACTTGAATTGTCCCACCTAATATGATTCTGAGGGCCACAAATGGCCCCCTGTCCTACACTTTGGACACCCCATCATAAATTTCTGCTAGAACAGCCAGATATTGCTTTAAATTAGTGCCATTTTTGTACACATTTTGTTTCAAACATGCAGATCCAGGCCCGTCTCGATAACAAATGTAGCCAGATGATAAATCATCCATAAGTGTTTTCTATAAATTGTGTTGTTGTTTTGAAGCCATTTCCAATAATATAACATTAATGGCATAATAATGCAAAAAACACATTTTCACAAATCAATAAACCCTATAATGAATATGCATCTTAAGTATCCAAAATGCTCACTACATCGTCACTACATCTTAAGTATCCAAAAAAAAATAAAGCAGAAACAACAAATTGCGGAATTTACACCAAAGTACCAGAGTGAAAACCTGCATCATCCAATTTCTGGTAAAGAAAAATAAAAGGAACTCATGCAAAAGGAAATTAATGAGCTCGTTTTAATTTATGTGATGAAATGAAGTTAGAACTTATTGGGACAAGTATGCACTTGTCTTTCCTACTCGTTTAGTTTAGTTGTGCAGCTGGTTTTGGTTGCTCACCTGTGAACTCGCTGGGCTCGGAGCTCAGCAGTCCGGCCGCCTCCACTGCAGACGCGGCGTTGTGCAGCAGCATCTGCAGCTCCTCCAGCTTCGGGTATCCGTCCAGCGGGGATGGCGGCGCCGGGTGTCCGAAGAGCGGCTCGGAGATCTGGAGTGCGGACAGCAGCAGCTCCGCTTTGGTGACCGCCATCTCTCTGCAGGAGGAGGAGGAGGAAGAGGCGGTGGAGCTCCGGTCCTGCGGCGGGTCGGAGTCGGCGGATGAGGCCGACGGAGAGGCGCTCTGGCGGGGCAGGAGCTGCGGCTGGGCTCGGTGGTGCTCGGAGGAAGCCAAGGCTGGAGGGTGGCTGGTTCTGGTTCCGGGTTTGTACGGGTGTTTGTTAATCACCTCCGGACCTAAATAACATCAGGCGTTTTGGTTCCGACCGCTTCTCCACCTTAGCTTCACTTGTGTCGGAACCTGAATGAGGATTCCCGGCTTTATAAAGTCTCCTTCGTGACGTATGTTCCCAAATATGGAGGGAGGAAGCCCATATATGGGCACACCGGGAAACTCGGAGGCCCAGTTTCCGGGTGCCGCTGCGCTCTTTGTGCTGCACTTTTCGGACCGCGAACGGCCTGGTTCGGTTCAGACCGGAGCCCGGATGCCGGACTGAACCCGGAGCGTAGTGCAGGCAGCGTACAGTCCGCCGTTATGGCCGGAAACCCCGTAGACGCGTCACATCTTGTTTTCTCCAGGCTCGACGTCACGTGGAGATATTCCAGCAACGTCACGACTTCCTCGAGCCTTATTTGGGAGTTTTCCTGTCAGACCGTTGATCTGAGAGCCAGAGCCATCCTGCAGCCCAGCTGCTGATAAAAAAATATATAAATACTTGAGTGTCTGGCCGCTTTTCAGAATAAAAGCTTCCAGAACCGTGAGAGTTGTGAGAGTCAGTAATCTGGATCAGAGGTTCCCATGGTGACCCGATCTGGAGCTGAAGATTCTGGGAAATAACAACAGAGTTCAAAGATGAAACTAACGTATATGTTTTATTCTCCTGTTTATATTAATTTGTACTTTATCCAGGTGGTTTTCTGGATATTGAATACTGTTGCATAACATGCTGCACTGCCTCTCTTCCTGTTGAAAGGAAAATAAAAACAACCTCAACCTGAGTATTAAAACTTTCCTTTTAAATTTAAACTTCAAACTTTCAATGTTTAGAGCTCCAATTTTGTTTCTGGTAAATTTCTCTGTTTAATCTCAAAATGTCAGATCTCTTTATCATTTCGATTTAGGTGGCTTACTTGTATTTTCTGGAAATTTTCAGATTAATCTTAAAATTTGTAATTTTTTTCTAGTAGTTTGCTAAATTTTCAGAGTTCAGAAATGTTGTTGTTTTTTTTTCTAGAAATTTTCTTGGATTAATCTCCAAATTTAAGATTTATTTATTTATTTTTTATTTAGATTATTTTTAGCTCAGAAATTTATTTTTTTAATAAAATTTCTGACATTAATCTAAACATTTCAGACATTTTCAAGTACTGGAGTTTAGTAAAGTCCTTGTTTTTTCCAGAAAATTTCTGAAATTAGTATCAATTTTTTATATCTAATTGTTATTTGGTAGTCAGAAATTTGACATTTTCTCGAGAACATTTCAGAGATAAATCTCAAAATTCCTTTTTTTTTTTTTTTTTTGCGGAAATATACTCCTTTTTTTCTTTCATACGTCCGCTGAGCAAACATGGCTCCCACGGCTCTGCATGGGTCAGGACTTCAGAGTCACCTGCTGGCTCCCAGAGCTCCCAGCAGACCTGTTTAGTCTTAGTATGGTGGGTTTTTTCTTTCTTTTTTTTTTTTGTCGTCACGTGACTTGGGGTTGAATTGGTTGCTATGGTGACACAGTACCAACACAAAAGAGCTACAACGACCTGAACCTTACAGGAAAACCTGGATCTGCTCATCGGACGGCCTCAATAGGACAGGTAAGGTTCACCTGGGGGACCATCAGCAGTTACAGGTGCGTCTGAGTGACGTCACTCAGCGGAAGGTTGAATTATTTCGGTTGGAGCTCTCCGCTAATCCACTCAGAGTAATTTGTTTCATAAGTTTCCTTCCCTTTATCCAGAAATGTTCAGTTGTGGGGACACAGTCCAACTGAAGACTGTTGGATTGACATTTGTCCAGCAGACAGTCAATGACGCTGACCTAGGGGTGTTCAACATGCGGCCCACAGGCCATTTGCGGCCTTCTCAAGGTGTAACTCTGACTTGCAGGTGTAGGAGGTTGATGCAAATGGTCATTTTTTTCATCTTTAAGGGATACATTCCTTACAGATAAATAACATCTTTAAAAAGAAAAAGAAAAAAATATATATATATTACACACATACATATATACACACACACATACATTAGGGATAAAAATTAGATTACTACTTATTAACAAAGTGTTTGCATTTTTAGTTTATTATTGAGAAGAAATTAAATAAGGCACAAAACCTAGTTTTAAAAATGTTGGAAAAAATACAACATTTTTGTGGGCCCAACTGCTTTCACCAAAAGTTTGGGCGCCACTGTCATGATAAAAGAGAGCTGCATCCAGACATGTTAATGTAAAGTTTGGTGGAAGGAAGAACTGTGATCAGCTAAAAAGTCTGGAGGAGCTTACCAAAGTGAGAACTGAAACACTTGAAGTTCTGCTGAGTTGTTGCTGTTCCCAGTTTTAGGAGATCAAACCCAGAAGGGTGTGAAGCTGCGGCAGCAGCAGGAGGGGGAATCATGCCGAAAAAAAAAGGGAAAAGAGAGCCGCTGACGCAGGAGGAGAAACTCCTGCAGATGCAGCTGAGAGCTCAGGCGGAGGAAGAGATGGCCAAGAAGAAAGAGGAGATGCTCATGCTGTACCTGAAGGTAATATAACCAGGAGCAGCATTAGCATGAAGCAACTCATCCAGGTCCAGGTTGCAAACTGGAGAAGAAAAATGTTTATATCAGCGATTACAGCAGATTATAGCCAGTGGTGGACACCACTAACAAAAACGTTTGTTAAACTAACTTTAAAGCGCTATAACAACATGGTACTTAATGTTAAAGTGCTATAACACGGTACTTAGTGGAAATTAATGTTAAAGCGCTGTAGCAACATGGTACTTAGTGCAAGCTAATGTTAAAGCGCTATAACAACATGGTACTTAGTGTGAACTAATGTTAAAAAGCTGTAGCAACATGGTACTTAGAGTAAGCTAATGTTAAAGCGCTATAACAACATGGTACTTAGTGGAAGCTAATGTTAAAGCGCTATAACAACATGGTACTTAGTGGAAGCTAATGTTAAGGCGCCATAACAACATGGTACTTAGTGAAAGCTCATTCTAAAGGGCTATATGAGATTAGTGTTTAGTGGAAGCTAATGATTAAGCGCTTAATGTACCTGCAAATAACTGATTAGCAGCAGAGAGTCCATCACTTATTATAAGAAACGGAGTGGTAGGTTCTGATCCGCTTTTGTACTGAACCAGGAGAAGCTCCAGAATGAGCAGAAGAACACGGCTATGAACCATATGAAGCTGACAGAGAGCTGGAGGAAGATCCTGCGGCAGACTCGGGACAGCGAGCTTCTCGCCGAGGCCGCGGTGCACCAGCAGACATCTGACAAGAAGATGGAGGAGCTGAACTTCATCATCCAGGTGAGGAGCTTCCCGCAGGTGCGCCTGACGGACCTACCTTCTCACTGGCACTCCGTTTATGCTGCAGAAAATGATGCGGGAGCTGCAGCAGGGGCAGAGTCAGGCGGACCGAGTGCAGAGCTGCCACCTGCAGCACGTGGAGTACCTGTGGGAGCTGCAGGAGAAGCATCTGAAAGTTCTGTATCGGCGGTGGGAGAGCAGCCTGCGGGCCCTCAACGCCGTGTGCTTCAACCAGGAGTAGGTCACACTGGCCCACACCATGCTCCCACCAGTACCATGTTTTTCTGCTTAGCAGGTTTTCATGCTTGGATTTCCTCAGAGCTTGTTGAGATCATTCAACCTACTTTGTGTTGCCAGACCTGTTCTGTTAAGGAGATTTCTGGGTTCTGCAGGTCAGGCGGTGATCTGTTGGACCGGTCGGTTCTGAACTGTGTCTGGTGTCTGCAGGGTGAAGGCGCTGGACGACTTCCGACAGCAGAACCTGGGCCTGGTGGACCTGTACCTGCCTGCCCAGATGCATGACAAGGCCATGTCCGAGTACCTCCAGAAGGTCCAACACGAAGTCGTGGAAGTGTACAAGAACGCACATCAGGACCTGGTACCGAGCAGGGACACTTTCCTGTCCTCCAACCTGGCACTGGGGAGTGTCTCAGCTCTGCCTACTGTGCCTGACCACAGGACACTCTGAGGACCGAAGTGAAGAACCAGCCGGACGGATCTGCTCTGAACCGTGACATTCTGCAGAAGACCAGAAACAGCCTGATTGAGCTGGACAAGAAGATCGCCAAACAGCAGCAGGATATCACCCTCGAGCTCAGGAATGTCAAGAGGCTGAAGGTTTGTAGATGTTTAAGTGTTCGGGAGGTTGGTAGGTTCTCTGAAATGATGATTTCCAAATGTGAAAAATATAATAAGATACATCGATTTAAAGTAATGATCAGTTTTTATGCATCCCAAATAAATTTTAGGAAGCCTATCTAGGCCAACCTGCTCAACTTGTCGCGGATCCCTTTAATGTTCTGAGTCGTCTGGCTGGTTCCAGTTGGTTCTGAGCCTTTGATCTCCTCCAACAGAGCAAAGCCATCAAGCTGAGGCAGCAGATCTTTTCCTGTCAGGCTGAGAGGGATCTGATGCAGAAGAACTGGGACTTCACCACAGACAAGATCAACCAGAAGTGTCGGCAGTTCCAGGAGCAGCTGGCACGAGATCGCCAGGACGCCAGGAAGAAGCTCACCATCCTCAGCATCCAGGGCGCCACCGCCACCAAAAACCTACAGGCCATCATCAGCAAGGTGAGAGAGCACTGACCGAGCCCCACGCCTCACCTGAGACTCTGCTGATCCCCCTCTGCTGCGCTGCTTCAGGGCGAGAAGGTCCTGCGAGTCTCAGAGCTTTGCCGCAAGATGAAGAAACAGCAGGAGATCATGCCAGGAATAACGGAGGACAAACAGAAGACCTGCACAGTGGAGCAGGTACGGCAAACTGGACCGAAACATGGCTAGATTATTAGGTTCAGCAACAAGGTTCAGGTCAGAGTTCATCACTACACCTAGAGTTCAGCCTGATCTCTAGTTTCCAGCTGTAATAGCTGAAGCTGTGCGTTGACTCTAGATCTATAACTCTAGATTGTTCCTCTTTAGGTCCAAAGATCATAACTTCAGTTTCTGTTCATATGGAGAGTTTTGGCACATCCACACATTTATCTGTTCTCAGCATCTGTTCAGTGATTGGATGGGGTCAAAGGTCACCTGGAGACATCATAATGTAGAGCGCTGTACCATTTGCATAATTATGGTAGCTGATCTGATTGTTATGGCCTGAGCCGGGTCATAACAACCTATTAAATAAGAGGAGTCCTAGGACGGAACTTTGGGGAACCCCACATGTGACTTCTGTCTGCTCCGATCATTTTTATTTAAAAATATACAATTTCCCTGAAGGAAAATCCCAAAGGGGTTAATAAAGTTTCTATTTATCTATCTAATAAGTTTCCTCTTGAAACAAAGAAATCCCTGTTCTTTACGAAAGATTCTAACCAGTCCAGTTCTGGACTGGAGAGTCCGACCCAACTCTCCGACAGTGGTGAACAGTGTCAAGTGCGGCGGTGAGGTCCAACCCGGTTCTGTTTCTGAAAGCAGGAGGGCCTGGAGCTGCAGGACCTGGAGCAGCTAAAGGAGCTGCAGCAGTTGCAGGAGACGCAGCAGCTGAAGGAGCTGCAGGATCTGCAGCAGATCCTCAACACCGCACTGCTGCACCGGGAGGCTCTGAGGAAGCAGAACCAGGTTCTGAAGCGGGAAAACCTGCACCTGCAGGTCCTGCTGTATCACCGTGACGACTACCTTGAGGGACAGAACACACCGCTGCCGGCTCTGCAGCAACCGGCCAAGTCCAGCCGCGCCGCCGGGGACATGCACCACAACATCCTGGAGGCTGCGCATGTCGCTAAGTACCTGGGGGACGGCTGGAGCTGAAGGCCAGGTCCAAACGGTCTCCAGAACAGCAAAGACCTCAACAACAAACTCTGGCCTGGTGACTCGTCAGAACCAGGAACGTTCAGTTACGGCATGAGGCAAGGCAGGTTATAAATAAAATGTTGAATGAAATGTTCTTCCTCATTAACGACTGATTTATTTACTGTAAAGCTTTCTACATGTTTGCAGATACACAGGTGAATTTTGGACCATCACTGGCTGCTTGAATTGAAATTAAAAAATGCTTTATTTCATTAGAGATTAGAGAGATCTGACTTCCCTGACTGGGAGGAAACCAGAATACCCAGAGAGAACTGGTGCAGACACGGAGAGAGCATGCAAATTGGCTCTTTGCACGTGAGCTTCTGTGTTCGGGGGAAAAGCCATTCGGTCGTAGAATTATGGGCTATTTTAGTAGCTTTAGAATGGGTGGAGGAAACTAATATGAATAAAATAATAGTTTGTAGTGCCTCACTATCTGCCATGAGTATCATTTGTTGATGAGTATCAGAAAGAGACGTACAAATAGTCATCAAAATATTTTATATGAGATTATGGCGGTTCATCATAGCATATGTGAACAAAATAAAAATGTTATATTATTCTGGACTCCTGCTCATGTAGGTAATTTGGGGAATGAAAGAGCAGACAGGCTGGCTAAGGAGGCAATTAAAAAAGATATTGATATGGAAATATAGTTATCTAAATCTGAAGGCAAAAGTATAATTTGGAAACAAAGCAAGAAGATATGGGAAGCTAGGTGGGATAAATGAAATAAATGGAGGACATTTATATAGGATACAAAATACAGTCGGTGTAGTAAGGATCAGAGGAATAAACGTGCCATTGCGTACCAATAGGTAGCGCCCTCTGGTGGCCTTACTGAAAATAACCTGATTTAACTGTCCTTCCTGATTAATCATCTGCTTTTCTAACATAGATGCCGCATTTAATGGCATTTAATTTGGAAACAAACAAATTTGGGATTATCGATTGTGAATTCAAGTAAGGAGTAATTATTCTTCTTGTAATATTAGAAAAGATAATGCCTTTGCTATTATAATCTTATAGGAAAAGCTAAATTCTTTGCGATCAAGAGCTCTCAGAAATTGGGCAAGAGGTTTCCACAACCAGATCAACTCCTCAGGTTTATACATTCGGCCTTGAGCCCAAGAAAGTGAAAAAGCAGAGTTTTACTGTGGACTTTGAGTTAGTCTTGCTCTTTAAAACAAAAATAAAATCGAAAAGCTTGGAGGATGCGGGCATCGATCCCGATATCTGTCGCTTGCGCCTGCGCTCTACCATCTGAGCTAATACCCCAAGGTTGTCCCTTCCAGACCATGTTGCTAATTTCCCCAGAGAAGGGAGAGATTTGTTCTGGTCCCGTTCTTGTGCTTTTGGGTGGCTGACATCATTCTTTCTTCTACTGCTTCCTGAAGAAAGTTTAGTGCGTCGCCTAAGAAATATTTGACCGCAGCTGCATCACCAGGTTCTGTTTAAAGACCTTATGAAGGTTCCAGACCTGAATTAGCAACACGGTGCCGTCATTCACTTCTCACTCACAGCAATCACCCGATTGGCTAATGGGAGACCCGGAACTAATGCCATTGGCCAGTGACACTAAAGGCGGGAGATCTCAGGCTGCTAGTGAAAATAGAAATTATGCCAGGAAATAAACTCAGTGGTTAAAGCGGGGGAGGTTGTTTAACACTTCAGAGAATACCTTTCTGGACATTATTGATATAAATTAATACATTACAGATATTCATCTTACTAATTCCATAAAAGTAAATAAATGTTTTGTACTTATTAGAAACCAAGTATGATAAATGTCAGCTTATGGACCCAATCATTTTAGTATGTTGTACAAATATTATTGAATAATTATTGCTCTAAGTTACATGTCACCTGGACAAACCACGTCTTCTGGAGAAAGTTTTGATTCTCAGACAAACGGATTTTGCTCTTTGATCACAATAACAAGAATAATGTTTGAAAGCCTCTCAAACTACCTATACCAGCTGTTAAGCATGATGGTAGGATCACGCTGTGGTGCTGCTAACTGAGCGACTCTAATGGTTTTCCCAAGTTGTTTTTGTCATTATAGCCATGGGGTTATACTTGGTCAAATCAAGCTAACTTGCCTGTGGAACTAGCACACCTAGTTGGTGATCATAGCAGTGCTGGTTGACTTAGATCTGACCCATACCTTCTCCCCTGGACGATGATTTGATCAAATCACTGGCTTTTTCTGAGTTTAGGCCAAATGATTTATATCACTGTGTCCCCTTACACCAGAGCACAAGCCTTCAAAAGTCTAGATGCTACATGGCTAATGATTAGTTACATACCTTCTGCACTACACAATATTTGATTGTCTCTTACTTACTTATGAAGTGAACATTAATCTTCTAACCCTGTAAAACATTTCTTCTGAAAATCTGTGAATACATTGAGGGCTGCCAGTCTTTATGACTTGCGGCTACTATTGCTGTCTTCTTTCCTTATTAAAGTTTAGAATAAGCGGACAAGTTTGGTTTGCACTCTTGTCTTTTTGTGCAGTCGACTGAGCAACATCCTATTACGCTTTATACATTGAACTCAACTAAGTAAAAGCGATATAAGGTGACCAAATGCAACCAGACCTGCCATGTCATTCACTTGAGCTGATGGGAAAAAAATCAAACATCTTTAGAGAGTAAGGAAGAATTATTTATAACTGGTAAATTTAGAAAAAAAACCAACTTGGCCCTGCTTCTTCCTTAGATCCCGGATTCTCTCTCTCTCTCGGCCGCATGTGGGGACAGAAACACAACAATGCGTGTTGACATCACAGAAGTACAGAAATTAATCCAATCAGAAGAAAGTATAAGACAGAACAGAGTATTAAAGAAACACAGACATACATTGGTTACCTGAGACAACAAGACGGACAAAACATCAAGGACATGTCCTTGGAGAAAGAACAACTGAGATCAGCTATTATTTCTGAATTATTTTCTCTCAAGCATAAACTTTTCTACCTGCAGGCGTGTTCATTAATATATTCAAGTATGTTTTTCACTTAAAGCTAGAAGTAAATTGGTAGCTGCAACTTCCTGCCACTTCTGGATTATGGAGATGTTTTATATATGAATGTTTCGACAAAATACCTTCAATCATTAAATACTGTGTATCATTGCGCTTTAAGGTTTGTAACCGGTAGCAGACGTCTCACACATCACTGTGAACTATATGCAAAAGCGGAATGGCCTTTAACTGTACGGAGAAACAATCACCTGATGATTCTGATTTGTAAATCTCTACTCGGTTTGGCACCAGCATATTTAAACTCTCTAATTCCATATTCTATTAATCTATTAATTCCTGTTCTTTACGTTCCAACAACCTTTTTCTCTAATGTTCCACGTTGTCGAACTGAAAAAGGAAAACAAGCTTTCAGTGTCATGGCTCCTTCAGCCTGAAATCAGCTCCAGTCTGAACTCAAGATGTCAGAACTGACTTCACTGGACTTATTTCGAGCGATTCTTAAAAACATGCAACAAGATTCTTTTAAACAGTGTCATTGTTTTTAAATTGTTTTATACTTGTGCATATGTATTAATTAATTTTGTTTTGTAACCAGGTTGTTGTAAACTGCAGATTTCTGCCCAGGTCCCCCTTGAAAATGAGATCTTGTCCCGAAGACAGAACCTCCCTGCAATTTGTTTCAGAGACAAGCTTCTCCTTTTTTTCCTTGTAGCTAAGGTAGAAGAAGACTCCCCAAATTCCTGCTGTTTTATGGCCTTCGAAGTCAAGGGAAAGATAACTAGCACTCCCTACTTAATCAGACAAAAGAGCAGATGTGTGCTCTTTAACAAATACTTTAGTCCACTTACGGGTAAACTACAGATTAATAGGCCGGAATAAGTTATACATTGTAAAACTATACTCAGGATATTTTACTAAGTCATGTTACATATTACAACATAATGTTTCTGGAGACTTTCTTTATTCTAAATTTATTTCCCCCACTGTCTGGCTTCATACCTTTTAGGCAAAGAGAAACAAATTAAGGAATTTCACAGATAGCTGTAAAACTCTAGTTTTGACTTCCGCTCTGCCAGGAACAAATCTTTAATTCTGTATTTTAATTCAATAAAAAGTTATCTTCCAGAAAGTAATGTTTTTTGTTTAGTTTCTCTCTAAAAACCCGTCCCAATGTTTCATTAAAACAATATATAGCATCAACAGAAAATAATCAGGTACAACTCCTGTTTTCTAATCTAATCTAATATTCGAGTAAGAATTAAGCAATCCTAAACATTTTTCTAATACAAAACAAAACCTTTTCAAATACATTCATCATCGATTAAGTTAATTCTAAACTAAATAATACAATTTTCAGTCAGAGCATGCTTATATTAAGAGGAATCCTTTACAAATTTTATGTTAATGGTTCAAAAGTTTAACCATCCCAAATGTTCACTGAAGGCTTTTTATTTCCCATGACCTGGGCAAATCCCTGTTTCCCAAGGTGTTTTTAAAAGATAGTGTCACATAGCCCCAAGATTTATTAGTTTATGACCTTCTGTCTTGTGTGAAACAAACCACCAAGGTCCAAGCTAAAGCTTTTGCCCATCCATCAATTTCTATACTTACCCCGGCATAGGTTTTAAAAGTTCTAAACCACCAACACAAACCTATTCAAAACTAATACATTTGTTCTAAAAGATTAAACTGAATTAAACACTAAAAAATGGTTATATTTCCTCAACAAGAGAAAGACATTCAAATGTCTGATGACAAGGTTTCAAACATTCCTTTCTAAATCAAAAAGTTGGCCAACAGACTTGCTGTTGTCCTCAGAAGTGAGTGGAAACATGACACTGTGAGTGTTTTACACTTGTGTAGCCCTGATTACGAGGGTCGTCCTCCGGTTTGGAGTTCTTCAGGACATTTTCTCTGGTTCTGGTTGAGAGTCCCAAGCTGATTTAGGAGTTATGAGTCAGAATGGCGTTTGGGTAATGGTGTGTTCTTCTGTGACTGATGAACCTCATGAAGAAATCTCTGCAAACATGTGCCACATGCCGACCGTCTCAGCTTTGTTCTATTTCTGCTGCAGGGCTCGGTCATAGTCTGTATTAAGCAGCTGAACACACTCACACTCACACACACACACACACACACACACACACACACACACACACACACACACACACACACACACACACACACACACACACAGACTAAGGAATGCATCTGGAACCTTCCTGCTGAAGCGTGTTGGGGTATAAAGGCAACCAGGGACAGACATCTCTCAGACAAAGCAGCAGCAGATCAGAGATCCTCTCAGCCTCCAACAGACCCACAGCATGTTGTGTCCCAGCGTCTTCCAGGCGACTCCGGCTGCCATGAGGCCCTTCCTGGAGCTGCACTGGCCCATCCGCAGCCTGTGGCCTGAGACCCGGCCGCTCTTCTACCAAATGGAGCAGGAGATGATCCGCCACATGCAGGAGATGAGGCAGCGCATGGAGTACATGGAGCGGCTGCACCAGAAGATCTTCGAGATCAACCAGACTTTCTGCTCTGCGGGGGCTTTGAAGCCCATTGCCTTCCAGGAGCTGGGGAGGGACGGCGACACCTTCGCACTGAGCCTGGACACGACCGAGTTTGCCCCACAGGAGCTGTCCGTCAAACAGGTCGGCAGGAAGCTGTGGGTGAGTGGCAGAACGGAGAAGAAGCAGGACGGGAAGGGCTCATATTCCTACAGGCGTCAGGAGTTCAGGCAAGGTTTCGACCTGCCGGAGGGCATCGACCCGGAGACCGTCAGCTGCTCGCTGGTGAGGGGGCGGCTGCAGATCCAGGCGCCCCTGGAGAAACCGCCAAGCGACGGGAAGGAACGGATCATCCCTATCAACGTTACCTCTGCCCCGGCCATCACCTCCAAGAACAGCAGCCCCCCCGCAGAGAGCAGCCCAGCCGAGAAAAACTGAACAGAGTGACACATCTCAACAGATAACCTATCTACCGGAAGAACCAGGATGTTTCTCTCATTGCTCTTTGTTAACAGCTTTAAAGTTGTTGCTTTTATAAAAATAAACATCTATTATAAAAATGTCAAATATTATATTAACTAAACACTAAATAAATTAAAAATGCATTCTCAAATTATATGTAAATCTATTCATCCTTAAAGATGAACCATCAGTGAAGCATCTATTGATAGCAGGTCTATGAGCTGTTTAAGCCTTTGTTCTTCTGACCTCAGGTCAGTTTGATGATGTTAGTGTTTTTATTTCTAATTTAGTTAACTAAAGAAGTTCTTCATGCAAGATCTTTGTTTTTGTTTATAAATAACTTCACTGTCATGTTTTAATATTTCACATCAAAAATCTGTTGACCTTCTGACACAAACTAGGGCCAGAGCAGCAACTGTTGCTGTTCATCAACCTGGAAAAGGTCAACGGTCATTTCCAGGAAGCTGAGATATGAGCTCATCTCTGCAGGCCTCAGTTAGTAGGATAAAGGTTAAAGGTCAAGACAATCAACTTGTATGGCTGCTTGAAAGAGTTGAAGAAAGCCTCTTTTCTCTAGAAACAAGATGGCAGCAGGACTGAGTGTATCAAGACTGCAAAGACTTCTGGGTCAATGTCCTCTAGACTGATGAGAACAGAGTGGAGACATTGGACCGTGATGAACAGAACCCAGATGGAAGAAACCAAACCCAGCATGTCAGCAAAATGGGAGAGGGAAATAAAACACAGGACACCATTTTTTCCACTTTCCTTGTAAAATAATTCTCAGTAAACTTAATTTATTCACAAACTGCTTTTCAAATTGTCATGTTGACATTTGTCTTTTCTGGTAAATCACGTACAATAAAAAACATTTCTAAAAGACAGGAGATGTCTGAGACTCTTCACTAACTATACATGACTACTCCTCATCCTTATGGAAACAACACGGTTTTCCAACTCGATGTCTTCATGTCGACACCTTTACTGCGTTCAGACATCAGATTAGAAATATTAAGAAAAAACAGCAGAAAATGATCAACAGAAGGACTAAAAAATTAACAGCTACAGTACACATTTTCCTTTTGTTCTGTTGGTTTATTCTTTTCCCTTTATTCTTTTAAATGTTGTGGTTACAGGATAACAGAATACGCTCAGTTAAGGCTTATGCTGGATGCTATGCATGATATTTAACAGAAACAGACCCGGTGGATGAAGACAGGAGGGTGAATGCGGCTAATATGAGAAATGAAGACATTAGATCTAATGATGAGTTCCTGTCATAAAGTGTTTTCCTCCCTGTTTAGTCAGGATTTTCTAGGTTATCAGGTTTTATTGGGATGTTGCGTTGTGTCGCGCACTTCATAAAGTACACAAATAACTGCAATCCTAAACAGGGTTTTCCTTCCCACCATTACTACATGCTTGTTCAGCAGGAGGAATTGACTCAATACAATCTGCAGAGTTGCCTTTGATAGAAAACTTTTCACCAACTAAACTTTACTGCATTGTTTTTTTATAAATAGGAAAAAACAGGATTTCATATAACTGACTGAGTGCAGTGATGGCTGACCATTCAGCCCATGCTAACAGTTGGAACAAAAATATTCTCCTTCAGAAATTAAATTGCTGAGGAGTGGACCTCTTGGTGCAAAAGCAAAAACGTAGGGAGGCTAACCGTAAGCAGTTAGAAAAATGTCTCTAAAGTTTGAAAATGGCTTGACTTACAGGGATGTTTGGTGTTTCTGTTTCGATCGAGGACTCTGTGTTTTACGAGGACACAAAGCGGTCCTCTACCCACCTATTGAGGACTGTGTTTTACGGGGACGGCATGTCCAGACCTGTCTTCCAGGGACTGTCCATGACTCCCTATGACTATGCGACCGCCTTCTGAAACATTTTGTGTAATTTATGTGTTCAGGTTTTACTTCAGTGTTTGAGGGAAAGTATCTGAGACAGTAAATAAATGTTACATGAGGAAACTCTGCTCACTTTGTAATTACTTTATAAGTTCAGTTAAACCTCGTTTATATTTCACCGCTGCCTTAACATTTACAATTCTTTCTTTCACAGCAAAATACAAGTTTAATTTTAAATGCAACATTATCTTAAAGGAGTAGTTCAACATTTTGATAAATAATCTCATTTAGATTTGTGCCGATGCTAATCTGCCAATCTAGCCACAGTGGATAGACAGCCTTAAAGTAATGCATTTCCATCCTCCTGATGCCCAAAAATCCACTAGCTGATCACGTTTTGCATTAAAGGATGGTAATATAGTTGCCTTCCGTTTTGCTAATATTATTTAGCAAACAGGCCAGTGTCTGTGCTAATACTCTATGGTCACATCATTGTCCATGTATGGCAAATAAAAAAAAGTCATAAAGATGTAAATGAAAGTTTTTATAAAGGCAGCTGACAGTCGTTAGCTTCCAGACATGTTTACGACCTTCTCAGCTAAGATGAACCTGAAAGGCTGCAATCAGCTGTAGAGGTGGAGTAGAGATGATTTCATGCTTCAAGTTATAGTTGGGATTAAATGATATGGATGCTGCATGAAAACTCATGGAAGACCCTTTTAGCTCCGCTGATCACGCCTCCACTCCAGGATTCAAAGCTTAGGCACAAGCATGAGGCTAAACTGTTCCTAAAAACCTTGAACTGTTCCTTTAAGCATTTTAAATTAGGAGCCCACAGCAGGCAGAAATTAACCACCACACTCACACACACACACAACTCAGACATTCAGGTAGCAACACTGCCCCACAAAGGCAGACAGCAGCAACTGCACACCAAAAAAATGTTCCTTATGCAATAAAATGACCACCGAGTCAACTAGTCTAACACAAAAGCCTGCTTTTAACTGTAGAATAAAAATAAAATCAACTAGTTGTGTGATAATTTAAGGATAAATTATTGTAATTTAAACTATAAAACGGATAAATATACAATTAAATGTTGATTTATCCCCAAACACACAGGATTACATTTTTCCTCTGATATAAAACAGATAACAGTTTGCAAAGTAGCGTTTTCTTTTCTTTTTCCAGATTGTTGTCATGAAGTGACCAGACTATATTCTGAGTTTCAGCCCAGTTTATAACTGCTTTGTGGATCTTTGGAGGGCAGAGATGCTTCATAGCACACAGACACACAGATGATGTTGGGCTTAAATTATTTATAAAAGTTTAACAGTAAAGTAGCCACAGCAGAATGCCGATAATCCACCAACCAGCCTCTAAACAGCTTCAGCTTCAAAACGGTATAAAATCTTGTTTTGATGCATTTGATGCATTTCCCAATCTCAGATGCTGAAATACATCATATTCTGTTCTTTCTTATATCAAAAATCATCTTATTGTTGGATTTTTTTTCTGAGTTGATCAAAACCCCAAAAAGGGAAATAAAATCACTCTGTCCTGTTTATGCATCAAAGCTAACAGAAAAGCTGCTAAATGGCGACTGGGCTGGATTATCCAACTCTAACAGGTGAACACAACATCATAAACCTGGCAGGATGTGAAACAATCAGATCAAACGACCAGTGAAACTAAAATGTTTAACAGTTTCTGTGACTTCTCAGTGCTCAGATTGAATCCAGATTAAGTAGTCCTGTCAGATTAATTAATCACAGTTCAGCCCGGATCGTTCATTTGTGTGACTCAGACTCTGAAACAGACTGGAAAAAATTTGTTTTTTCTGCCATTTTCAGCTTATGTTTGGATCCAACTCAGACAAATAAACTTAGAAAAATAATATTAAATATTTGTATTGCCCCCTATTGGCAGTGGCTGACATTACATTTAAGATTTACCAGTTAAAATAAAAACATCCTTGTCATTTTTGCACAAAGTAAAAATTTACAGTTTTAAATCAAGATTATTCCACCAAACCAGTAAGACTCCAGTAATAAACCTGCTGAAGTCCTTCACTGAAAATTTGAGGGAGTTTGTTCCTCTGGATTCATTTTTCCTCTGGAGATTAAAAATCTCCATTTGCGTTTAAATCCCAGATTTACCTTTATTTATGCCGAATTTAACAGATTCATGACTGTAATTTGCATTTTATTGCAATCTAAAGTTTTTTTTTTCTGAGTTCTTTTTTAAATTCTAAGTTAATTCTCAGTTTGAATTTATATATTATTTCCATTATTTCTTAAATAATTTGTTGTTTTTGTGGAAAAATTACAGATTCTAAAACTGGAGATGAGTTAAAGTTTCTGCTTCACTGAACAGAAAATAACTAGAGCAGTTTTTTATGGTTTAATCCAAACCTAGATGACTGAACGATTTTAATTAAAACACAAACTGTCTGAAGAAATCCAGTGGATTCAATCTAAACACAGGTCACATGACCAGCAGGGTGTGATGTCTCTCACTCACACACACACATAGACACACACACTCAGTTGTAGTGTTTTCAGTGACAGTTGTGTACAGCAGGAATGTGCGAACACTCGGCTGAACAACAGCATCAGTGGCTTTTTGCCCTCAGTGACGACTGACAGGCGCCGCCGCAGCAACCCTGAACGCATCACCAAGACTGGGTCACATGACTGCAGCAACGGAAAATCATTTGTTTTTGGAGGAATTTAAATTCAGAAATCTGCAGGGTTTTCACCATTTAAAGGCCCTAGTGATTAAATTATTTTTTTAGACTCTTGATTGTCATTAGATGCAAAACTAACTTTTTTATATCTGTTTCAGATCAGAACTCATCTAATTCTTTATATCTAGGAGAGTATTTATGTTGCATTTCATCTTTGGTGTGAAGATTATTCTGGGTTATGTTTCTGTGGCGGTTCAGGACCGTCTAGGTCGGCCGCTGCAGCGCCGCGTTCACCTCGTCAGACGTGTTGGAAGTTACCTGGACCGCAGCTGGTACCGGTCCAATTGGAACGGACCAGTCCGACCAGGTCTTTTCGGCCACCACATCATCACTGTTGCCAGTAATCAGCTCGTCCAATGGGAGAAGATGTTGTTCCTGAGAGCTCTGCTGATTGGTGGCGAGGACTCGCCGAGTGTTGAGAAGATGGTGGGACAGGAAGAAGGGCTGGGGTCAGGTCATTTCAAAATAAAACTCAGTTAGAAAACAGAAACAGAGAACAGCCTTCATTTACAACAAGTCAGTTTTCTTCTATCAAGTTCAGGTCCAGTTCTGTACAATCCCTCTCAAATACGGCCTGCTGTGCCGCCTCGCGCTCCTCCGCCTCCTCCTCTTCGTCCTCATCATCCTCACGGCACTCCTCGTCAGACTCACTCAGCGGCCCGATGCTGGTGCGGCCCAGGCACTCGGCGGGCGAGCAGGAGCCCCGAAAGTCGCCCAAGAAGGCCTCCATGCCCATGCAGACGTCGCCGCCGCAGGCTAATCTACCGCCGCGCTCCAGGCACTGCGGGTCGATGCTGCGCGTCTGCAAGGACAAAGGAAGCAGTCAACAGGAGGAGGGGCTAAAGACGGTGAGAAAAAGGAAGCTAAACACAGAGATAAACATGACGCTAAACATATTAAAGACTGAGCAAAGATATAAGCAGGGAGCTAAGCACTGCATTAAAGTCATAAGAAAGTCATAATGAGAATAAAGTCGTAATAATACGAAAAGGCATAGCGAGAATAAAGTTGTGATAAGACAGTCCTAATAACATGATAAAAGTCGTAATAACATGAGAATAAAATACCATAACATAAGAATAAAGTCATAAGAATAGATTTGTATTATTAGCAAAATAAAATAGCAAACACGCCAACCAATCGGCTACCTGCGTCATCTTGGTGAAGTCGAGGACGGGCCGGGCGCAGGGTCGGTCGGGGTCGCGGCGCCGCTTCAAGCCCGGCTTCAGCAGCAGTAGGTCGCAGGGCTGCGAGTGGCAGCGCGGCAGCTGAGGCGGGAGGCTGCGGCGGAGAGACGATGGCGTGCTGCAGGCGGAAGAGGGCGAGGGGGGTACCGGCCCCCCCGCGGCGGCTCCGGCGGCGGCGTAGCCCGGCGGGGGTGGTGCCGCCTGGCTGGGGACCGGAGGTGGAGGAAGGAAGGTGGAGGCGGCTGAGTCTCTGATGAGCACCGGCGAGAGGGAGAAGCGCCGCTGGGGGGGCGGAGGCGGGTGCAGGGGGGAGGGCGATGACGAGCAGGAGGAGGGGGAGGGGAAAAAGCAGCAGCAGGCTCCACCCCCTGCCGCCGCCTCACTTGGGTCCCAGGGGAAGCTCCATGGCAATGGGGAGTCCGGCGACAGTGCCAGGCTGAAGAAGGTGGGGCTGGAAGAGGAGTGCAGCGACGAGGTCAGAGAGGAGCTGGGGGCGCGCAGCGGGCAGGCTCCGCCCCCTGCCATGCCCACGCCCCCTACCGCCACTGCCACGCCCCCGCCCGCCACACCTCCGCCCGCGCCGCCGTGGCACTGCTGGCGGCTGACTGGAGTCCAGACGCGAGAAGCGCTGGGCCGCCAGGTGTAGCGGCAGCGCGATAGGTCCTCCGGCACCGACAGCGAGCGGCAGTGGCGTTTGGGGGGCGGGGGTGGCGGAGGGGGCGGTCCAGGCCCCGGGGGGAGCGCCGCCGCCGCCCCAGATAGGGACAGCTCTGACGCCGAGGTGCTGGGTGCCAGGGGTCGCTGGAGCTCAGAGGGGCCGCCCGCCAGGGGGTCTCCGGCCTCCTGAAGGTGGGCATCGGGGGGCACCAACGGCACGGGGCTGGGGGGAAAACTAGAGCTCAGCAACCCCCCCTGCAGGCTGGTCTTAGAGGGAGGGCAGAGCTGCCAGTAGCTGCTCTCTGTGGGAACAAAAACAGGAAGTGATTCTACTGTTTTATTCATGTTACAAACTGAACTAATAATAACAACCTAAATAAGCAGAAACCTTTAAAGCAACCATGACAGTTTTCTGCCTTACCTACCTTCCTCTGTCTCCTCACTCTGATTTTTTCTCCTACTACTCTCCAGTTTGCTGGCATTTCAACTACTAACTCCATTTTCTCTGTTATTTTTCTCTCCACAGAAGTAACACCTGGTCCGGCGTTCTGATTGGCTGTAGGGCTGGACTGTTAATCAATAACAATATATATTGCAATAGACACGTGATCAATATCTACAGATAAGACATTTGACAGAATATTCAACGAATGGAATATTCACTGAATTCCAATGAGAAACCGCACGGTATTCTGGGAAATGTAGACATTAGCTGCTCAAACTCTCACAGCCAGCTAAGCTAGCTGGGTGGCTTCAAATAACTCACTCATTATTTGGTTGCTTAGCAACTCACTTACTGGTTGCCTAGAAACTCACTCTTTGGTTGCCTAGCAACAACCTGCTGAGTAACTTACTATGTAGCATGCTCATAACTAGTGGTGGACATTTTTTGTATCATGATAAATTTCTTGTAAGAATTTTTATTTATGGTTCTTATGTTACATTGTAATAAATTATATTTAAAACCTTCCAAAACTGTCATTATTGTCAAGTTTGTTAGTTTTCCTATTGTCTTCATAATAAAAACATCAACAAATACCAATAAATTTGAAAATGCAGTTACTAAATGTGATATAAATCACAGTTCTCGTATTATAGATGGGAATGTTTTTAAAGAGCAATATTCATGTTTGTGGGGCTGTAATTGATGTGGCAGATACAATCTTAAGGTTAGCTGAAACAGGATAAAAAGTTCTTATTGTCACTTTTATCTTTATCACAAAACCACAACATATTGGGATAAATTGCTGCTTAAAAATAAAAAAACAACATATGTGTTTTTTTTTATCCAGTTGTTACTCAATTAATCACCCGAATAGTCTATAGATACTCGATTGCTAAAATAATGTAGTACTTCTTAAGCCTCCTGCCTGAACAGCGGGCTGCCACTTCGGCCAAACACTCACCAGGCATCAAGCCATCTGGGGGCCAGCACTCTGGGAGGGTTTTCGGGTCCAGCAGGGACTGAAAGAAAAAGCTTTGGTGTCAGCCAAACTCTCGGATCTGAATGTTCACCTGGGTTTCTCTGGCTGAGTGCCTCACCAGGTAGTAGTCCCCCGGCTGAGCAGGGTCGCCTGCCAGAGTCTGTTTCCTCAGGCTATCCACCAGCAGCGAGACCACAGCATGGTGGCAGGGGCCAAGGGGGCAGACGGGGGAGGGCGGCGGGGAAGAGGAGGGGTCAGGAGGGGGCAAGAACAGGGAGGAGAGAGGGGGAGGAGGAAGAGGGAAGGGGGAGCTCTGGCCGTGTTTTTTCCTGTCTGTTTGGTCAGTGGCAGGAAGGAGAGGGGAGGGTCTTAAGGCAGAGACTCCGCCTCCTTACCCCCTCAGGCCCATGCAGCCCCGCTCACTATCCCAAGGACATCATCATTCACCTGTTGCCCCGGGAACACACCTGGCAGAAGAGAAACATAAGTTCAAGTTAGCATTGAAGAATCAAACTAGAAGCTGAATCCATCAACGCGTTTGCTCAGCTAACAAAACAAACAAACAATGATAAGGAATGTTACAAATAGTTTAAAAAAAAACACAATGCAAATTAACTGCAGACCCAACAAGACCACCTACAACTAGACCATGATGCAACAGCTAGCTACACTAGAATCAGATGTAAAGTTCCCATAGAGCTGAATCCATCGGTTCCCCTCAAGTGTCCCTATTTCTGGATCCAACTGTGGCCCTGGAGGCAGATGCAGCAGGGAGAGCTAATGGGGCACCGCATTGAAGGGGTAACACAAAAAAGGGGCATCAAAGGGGCAATAAAAGAGGTCATTTTAAAAGGGGGCTAACAGAATGGCTAAAGGGGTGACTTAATTGGCCAGAAGGAAGATTGGCAAGTGGCTAACAGACAATGCCACTCATAGGCTAATGGGGTGGCTAAAAGAGGGGTAGGAGGGCAAAATGGGGTATTTTATGGAAACAGGGCAAACTACATAGCTGTAGGAGGGGTAATAAAGACTGATGGGATGGTTAACAGAGGGGTAATAACGTAGGGGTTAATTGAGAGTAACAGGGACTAACTGAGTGGTTAAAAGTGGGGGTAACTGGACAGAAGGAGGATTAACAAGGAGACAGTATAACTGACAGGGTTAACGGGGCTAAAAGAGGGGTACGAGGGCCAAATGGGGTATTTCAGGGTAACAGGGGCTAACTACATAGCTAAGAAAGTGGGGATAAAGACTAATCACCTTTATCACCAGGTGATTAGCCTGGTGATAAAGGCTAATCACCTTAGCCTGTATCACCTAAGGGGGTGATAAAGGCTCTGTCCGGGGGTAACTGGACAGGACAGAGATGGTTACCCCTTCTGTCCGGCTAACAGAGGGGGTAACATTAACAGGAGTATATTGGGGTTGACAATAGCTAATGGGGTACAGGGGTAACAGGGTGGCCAACAGAAGGGGTAACACTAAGGAGGGCTTACTGGGAATTATAGGGGCAAATGGGTGGTGGGGTAATGGGTGTATGGGGGGCGATAGAGGGGGTGACAGTACAACTAGGGCTAACTGGGGGCTACTGGGTAATAATGGGAGTAAATAGGAGGCCGAATGGGAAGACTAATGAGGTGTTGGGGGCAATGGGGGGCAGCGGGGGGCTAACCGGGGGTAACAGCAGCAACCAGAGCCCAGCTAGCGGCAGCTAGCGGCGCTGTTAGCGACACAGCCTGAATAAACAAGCGGAGATCCTCCGTTGATGCTCGGCTACAGGCCTGCTGCCTCCCCGACAGCCTGGATGGTCACAGCGGCGCTGCTGGCACACAGAGGCCGGTCCGCGGAGCGCCTCGGCGGGGACACGGGAGGGAAGCACGCCGCTGACCGACCCGAACCACGGTCGAACCGAACATGCAGTCGCCCCCCCCCCCCCCTCCACTCCCCCCGGGTCCCAGCGGCAGCTTACCTGGTCTGGTGTCGAAGTGAGGCGGTTCCGGCGCACGGTGTATTGACCCAGTATTACCGAGGAGCAGCGGCACCGAACCCACCGAAATGAATCAAAGCACGGATGATGTCGCTGGGCTCCGGTACCGACCCGCAGCTCGGTTCTGATCTCGGCGCGATGTCTCCTAATTATCCAGCATAATAATGGAAATCCTGCGCGCACACGCCCGTGAGCGGCGGGCATTCATAAATAACATTTACGGTGCCAGGAGGAGGATGAAGAGGAGGAGGAGGAGGAGGAGGAGGAGGAGCGATGCTTCATGCTTCATCATCAGCACCTGCTCCTCTTCTTCTCTCATTTGACTCCTCCAGCCTCTGCAGATCGCAAACAGCCGAATATCAGACCAGAAATCCTCCAGAAATAAAAAATAATCCAGCTGGAGCAAAACAAGCCCGCAGCGCAGGGGATGATGGGAGCTGTAGTTCCCAGGCCGACAGCAGCTTGTTTACAGCAGCAGCAGCTCTGATCCGCTGTCTCTTCCTGGAGGCTGTGGTTAAAGGACAAGCCTGCAGAAATCACAGTCCTGCAGCTGAGCACCTGCACCCTCACCTGTCCGCATCTGAACACCTTGGTCCGTCTCTGAAGACACACACCTCCACCTTCAGGACTTCCAAAATACACATTACAGGTCAAAACAGAGCCAGGAAAAGCTCATAACACATAAAAATAGGTTGAAAATGCTCCTAAGCAGGTGGATCAGGGATCCTATGCTGCAGCGCTGGACTTAGAAGGATAGGGGCCCCTGGGCTAGAACCTGTTTTGGTGCCCAAAATGAAGAAAGAATAATAGGTCTGGCACTTAAACACACATATTGATTAATTACATATATTTTAATGTAATTGTGTTTCTTGTTTTTAATTAACCTTTGTATTTGCATGTTTCTGGTATACCCGTAAGTCTGACGGACAAGTGACATTCGTTAACAGCAATGGTCAACAGAGCATCTTCTCGGCACGGTTCATTTCTGCTTCTAAACAATCTGATTGGAGACTGGAAAAGAATACAGTTGTGTTCAAGTTGTGCTAAAAGGTATTGGCCTATCAGCAAAGCAAGTTCAGCCTAAAATATCTCCATGCTAACATGTGGCAGCTAATGCTAATGTCAGAGTCTATAGTTTTAAAAAAGCTCCATGAATGATCTTCCTGAAACACCAGAAAGATGAACGGATAGGAAAACACTTTGCTCCAATCTGAAGCTTAAAGAACCTGAAGAACAGATGAAAACTATAAGTATGTCATGTTCAGCTTATTCAATAATTTAGCAGCAAAAAAAGATTAAAAATGTTGCTGGTTTTGTGGATAATTTAAAACATTTTAGACTGAAATTAACTTCATTAAAATAAAAATCTGATTACAATACATTAATAGATAGGCCAACAGCAAAATATCCCACCTGAAATGGTGGGATATTTCAATACTGAAATAGTTGAGTTCAAATATTTAAGTATTGCATACATTTATAGAAATCTTACATTAAAACATTTTGTGTGAGCTGCTCCAAGTATTGAAGTTTGTAAAATCTAACATGCCAACTCTTTTGGGCCACCCCCAAAACATGAGACCCTGGGTGACTGCTCCAATGAGGCCTTTAAAAATCTGGCTCAGATCTTCTGACTTGGGGGAAAAAAAAACATCAAAATGATTTAGCACTCTTAGCAGGACCAGAACATCTTCTCCCAGTAGTCCCAGTTTGAAGCAGAGATCAGGTCAGGCTTTAGGTTTCGACTCTTTATTTACATCTTTATTAATCACATTTCACTTTATCATAAAGCAGCGCATAGAAGTAAAAGAAATCTCAGGACACCTAAGTGGCAGCGCTTCGACTCCACTGATCAGGAGCTTCATTTTTTAAAAGAAACATGAGGAGGAGGAGCGGAAGATGAAGGTGAAGAACCGAGTGACGAACGGGGAAAAACTCGTGGCGTTCCCTCAGTGCAGGAACCCGGCGTGATGGAGGTGACTGTGCTCATTCTAATGTAGTTCAACTAAAACTAGTGTCAACAGGAAGGCGTCTGACCGCTAGAGGCAGGGACCAGACCGGGACGGGACAGGATGGGTCGTGCGCCGCTGGCAGGTCACGCGCCACCAGCGGTGACGTAGGTTTGTGGTGATCTTTAAAAGACGAGTGAGTTTCTGGCTCCAAAACCCCAAAACATTTGGAAGAGTTCAGAATCAGCAAAAAACAGGTCAGGTCCAGTTCATTCAACATCAGTTCCAACTGGGCTTGGATCAGGTCGTCAATACGGATTCCAGAAGAGCTGATCGGAAAACACAGGAACCTGCTGGTCATCAGAGCCAAAGTCTGAGGAGACAAACCCGAGGAATAAGAGTTAAACTGTAAATCTGGAAAAAGGGTCTGGTCCCGACCTGCAGGAACTAAAATTACTACCAAAACTTCTGATTTAGATCTGCTTCCAGAAGAAGTCAGATGGTTAAAAAATATTCTAAAGTTTCCATTCATTCAGAAACTAAAGTGCCAGTGCACGATTTAACATGTCTGCAGCCCCTGGGTGTTCAACAAAAATAACTGCAGGTTACAGCAACTGGAGATTGAACAGATTAAGATTTGGACCCAATAGAACTAAGTCAACCAGACCATCAGGACGGAAAACAACCTTAGATCCAAATTCATCAGTAATAAACCTCAAATTATTATTTTTTTTTTTAGTTTTAACCATGCTTTCATGACCCAGGTTCAGTCAGAGATGGTTGTGGCCTCACCAGGGGTGTGGTCAGTCTCCATCAGGAGGCGGAGCCAGTCATTCATGCCGTCATCAGGGGTTAGCTGACTCCTGCTGGAGTAGCTGAGGCCAGGAGGAGAGCGAAAAGGCCGGTGGCTCGATTCCAGCTGCAGGACGAAGGAAAACAGGTCAGTCACTCAGAGTCGCATTCAGATGACATTAATTCTAATTGCAGCACAAACTGTTCAACTGAATAAAACCAGTTTTATCACCCCGCAGGATTCCATTATGAACAAGCCCTGAGGAGAACCATGCATGTGTGAGACCAGCCTAAGTGAAGCTGCTAGCCAATCCAACACCAGTCAATCCAATGCTGACAAACAGAGGAAGTAGACAATCCAGTGGAAGACCATGCTAGGCATGTTAACCACTTGTTTAGTTACTGGGCCACCAATCACTAATGAGATCAGTAGATGACCTCCTGCTGAGTGGACAATAGAAGGATGTATAAACACCAGCATATATGACTGATCACCCCCTGACCTGCAGAACTGATAGGCAGCTGTAGAAAACTAGCTAGGTGTTTACATCAGACAGTCATTGTTTGGAGGCAGAAACCACTTCGTCCTGCAATAATCGGCAAGGCCTTACTGGGGACAGTGGGACGGTCCAGGCTCCAGGAACATCCACAGACAGAGGAGACACCGAGGAGGCATCAGAGGCTGCAGGAGTCTCCTTCTCTCTCTGCTCGTCTCCTCCATCCTTGCACAGCTCCGATGTCATCTTGGCCAGCTGGCTCTGCCTGCAAAACACCAGAGGATGATGAGACGCTCTGCTTTCTGCTACTGAGAGCGTCCGGCAGGGGGCAGCACCTACAGTTGATCCACCGGGTCAGGCGTGTCCGAGGCGTCGCTGGCTGGAGGGTCCCACAGATGCAGCGCACGCCTCCACAGACGCACCTGCATGTCCCAGGAGCGCCGGCTGTACTTCCGGTACTTGTTGGGTGTGGCTGGGTGGAGCTTCGGGTCCCGCATGTGTCTGTGGAGGAGATCAGCTGATCAAGGGGCGGAGCCTAAGCCTTCAGCGTACAGATGGGCCTTCATCATGAATATGTATCATTGTGAAGATAAATTTTAAATAATGCTTAAAAACACCCTAAACTGTCCATATTGTGATCTAATTAAAGTATTTTCTCCACTATTCATGCCATGAATACATCATTGCATATCAAATTTGAAAATACGTTGAATTGCAGCTATTGTGTGCAGTTCAGTGATGCTGGTAACAGTGGTGTCCTACAGCAGTGTTTTTTTTAAACTGGAGCCAACTTGGGGCACTGTGGAGGAGACGGAGAGAAGATGAGGGAAAAAACATGCAAAAATTAAATGAAAAAAATTTGAATCCCAGAAATTTTTTAATCTTGCATTTATCTTGATTTGTTTGTTTTTCCAATCATTTTTCTAAATAAATACAAGTTTAAATATTTAAATGTAATTTACTTGGCTGCCAGTCAAATTCAACAAGTTGTGTTGCTCCTCAAGCTAGCATAGCTAAAAATGGAAACATTGCTGAAAAGACAAAGGACCCCTGCTGCAGAAAATCAGAGAATGTAATTTTTATAAATGCGATTAATAAACATTTTCCTGTAATTAAAAGATAGGACTGTGTTGAAAAATATATTCCAATATAATTTTCTGCCAAGGTTATCAAAAATTCAATTTATGCTAACCTCAATTAAATGGTGAATAAAATCATCCTAAAAGTTTTTTTTTATTTTACATATTTCATAGCATTGACTGTGGGTTCATTAAAAAGCAGTAATTGATAGTTTGTGTCTGAACATCCCAACTTCAGAGACGGTTTCTCACTTGGGGACCTGCTGCAGGTAGTTCTGGTAGCCACTGGTGTTCTTCCCGTACTGGATCTGCTTCTGGCGCCGCTTCAGGACTGCTGCATTCGTCTCGGTGTTGGCCGGGTCCGGCAGGCGGGGGTAGCAGCGGGGAAACAGAGGCCTGCAGGAAACGGAGGCCGAGCTGTCACCATGGAGACCAAAACCGCCATAAAGCAGACCAAAACATGCTGCGCAAATCAGCCGAGGTTCAAAGAAACTCGACCAATCCGGGTCACCGTCATGCTGACCTTTTCCCATCTATGTCTTCCGTCCCCACCGCCACACTGCTGGTGGACACCTTGAGGATGCAGCGCTCCAGGATGGACGGCCTGCCGAGGAAAACCTTAAGAATCGGCAACTCAAGAAACCCAAAACATTTTCACAAATTTCTAGCCTTAAAAATGTGGGCATTTTGCCATTTTTTGAACAATAGAAGGGAAAGTAGAAGGTTTGGTTATTAAAGGATGAATACTTTATCTAGTAGATTTACATTTTTTGGGTCATAGTTCCGTCCACAAATGGCCCCTGATTTAGACTCCACGCATTAAAAACACTTAATCTTTCAGACTGAAGGTTTGTTCTGATCTGCATGTTTTCCTTCCAGCAGCAGCAGGAGCCTAAAGTCCTGAATGAAATGATCCAGACAGCTTTAAGAGTCTGGATCCCAGGAAGAAAACAATGAAGTCCTGCAGGGAAGCGGCTCGTTCGGGTCGGTGGAGATAAAAACCTGCGAGGCTTGCTTCCGGTTCGCTCTCGTCCTCGAAGTCCGCTGGCAGTCAGGGGAGATGGGATCGAAGATGGGTTGCTGGAAAACCAGAAGGAAAAGCGTTCTGGAGCACATATCCAACACAATGCAGACATTTCAGAAGATCACTCAAGAAAAAGTAAATAATCTGGAAACAAGCTTCCAGAAGAGAGAAAAAACTTCCAACGTCCAGTAACAGTGACCGTTTCTCTACGAAGTCTTGCTCCAGTATAATAATGATTTCCAGTTGGGCTTTTATTTTTCCTTTCATGGCAGAAATTTGTTTCCATGAAAACCCAGCTGTGCTGCCACCTGGAGGGAAAGAACCTGAACTGCAGTCTCGACCAAAACCAAATAAAACCTGCTGCAGTTTCCACCCCTTCCTGTAGGGGGCAGCGCTTACCTGACCTTCCGGTAGGAACCGGTGACCAGGTGAGTCACCTACCTGACCAGGGTGTCGTAGACGGAGCTGCAGCCGGGGAGAAGCCACGGTTCGGGGGAGGAGCTTCCCGGGGCGGCGGGCATCAGGTCGGGAAGGCCGCTCCACATGGCCGCGGACCAAGAATTGGCACAAACACACGACCAGGGGCTGGAAGAAAAGCTGGCAGAACCGGGTCAGTACGTTTTTAGGTAAACTAGCAAAGTCTATTTAATCTCGAAGTTTTTACAGTTTCACCTAAAGATCGTAATTCAAGTTAGAAAACTGTTCTGCACAGGGAAATATTTCAAGCATTTATTTATTTAATGCATTTTTGAGTTAAAAATCTCAAGTTCACTAAAAAAATAATTTCAAAGCCCAAGTTTTACATTATAATAAAATTATTTTAATCCATAAACGTCCCTCCTCTTCTGCTCTCCATGAGTTCCTGCGTCCATGTGGCGTGGCAGAGGTTCTGCTGAGGTTCCGATTGCTCTGATAGAACCTCGGCTTGTCTTCATCATTGGTTCTGGTGTCTCATGTTCCTCTTGACTCCATAGATTCCCCATGAGGTTAAAGGTCACGCCAGTTTGCTGGTGCTACCATGGTGATTAAAGCAGGTACTGTGGGTTGGTACCAAGTCCAGCTGGAAAAATGGAACCAGGAGGAGCTCCAAGCTCCTCCACACCATTGACTGAACTCCAGAAGACCCAGTTGACCAGAACCAAATAATGTCATGGTGACCCAGATCTTCACCAACAGGAAGCAATCTGGTTCTCTCCACTCTTCCTCCAGAATACAAAGAAAAGTTAACTTTGCTTCACAATCCTCTCAAGGTCGACTTCAGTTTTATTACTACCACACTTTATCCTTCCACTCAACTTTCCATTATGTTTTGATACAGACAGCTTCTGTGACCTTTTGTTGCTTATTTGTGGAGAAAGTGAGTGTCTGGGTCAGCAGACTTCCTCATGACTGAATTAATTATCCATTTTATTGATTTAATCGTCTGAAAACTCAACATTTTATTACCCAGAAGAGGGAAGAAAAACAAAGGAAAAAGTTTAATATTTAAATGTACCAAAACCTGAGAGCTTCTTGGTGACGACTCTGATGGAAATCAGTTTTATTTGACGGATTCTGGATGATATCCTCTGAATTCACACCACTAAGCCTGGGAGGTGAAATTCAGGACCAAACACAGCAAGAATCTGAACCAGCCGATCCAAATGAGTCAAGAAATAAACCCAAAATAGGTTCAGAGCTCAGAACTTTAACAATTTAAGTGTAATCAGTTTAACAACCAACAGGTCAGAACTCAGTGTAAACTACAGAGGAAACAGTTTTCCTCTAAATTAGAAATTGGTTCTCAGGTTTAGGTTCTGGTTCATACCTGGAGGACAGCAGCGGACTCCTGGCTGCGGGTTCCACTCCGCTGGTTGACATTTCTGCTCTTCTCTTCAGACAGACACGCCATCGTTCTGATTCTCAGCCTTATAATGAGGCGCACCTGTGGCGCTGGAAAGGGGGTGGGGCCCAAAGCTCACCTGACCATACCTGGATTACCTTCCGTCTCTGACGTTTCTCTTCTGAAACTGTAATAATTTAACTACCAATTTACTCACTTCCGCTCACCTGTAGGACAGCATATTTCCTGATTATATTTTTCTCTGTTAAAATCTGCCTCGTTTGCCATCGCTACCTGCCTGCCTCCTGCGGGGGGCGCTGCTAATCACAAATTTAAAACTCAGTTCCAGTGATTTCCGGTAAGCAAGTAAACAAGATGGCGTCAGGCAGTGGGGTGAGTTTTTCATTATTATAGTTTAAATATTTCATTTGTACTTTTTAAACCTCAAACCTTAAGTGTCCGTAACTATTCGGGTTTCTCCGTCGACCGGAACCGCCTTCAGCTCTGCCTGAAGCCGTTTAAAGAGCTACGGAGCGCCGATGTTAGCGGCTAGCATGCTAACAGACAGTAACGGGAACATTGGCCAGGCTTTTAGTCACAATTTGTGACCATATGTACATTTAAACTCGAGCTTCGGTCGGTACCAGTCGTTCGTGTGTCTTTGGTTTTGTTGTGAGGCAAAACCGATGATAAATAGCTTTTAGCAGAAGCTCAGCCAACCGCTACAACACAACTTCCGACCTGTCAAAATAAAGTAATTCTAGGTTTGAACAATGATTTTTAAAAATAAGAGTTATAATTCTGTATTAAAATTAAAAAAAAGTGTTTTAACCCTCTTGTTATTACGTATCTGATTCTTACTTTTGGTTCTGCATCATTATCTTTATCATCTTAAAGAATAAAAATACATATAATTATTTATTCAATTCAACAGTACTTTATTTATCCTAATTAAATGTTGCTGTAACTCTGATCACCAGAGTATTTTCAGAGAGTCCTTGTTCATCTCTAGTAGCAGTCATGCAAGAAATCTGTAGAGGCTACATATGACAGTAATGTTTAAATATTTTAAATTTCCAGAGGAGCTATAACTACTATAAAAATTATTATAGGATCAAAAATTATTATATGATAAAAGGTAAGTATTTGTTATCGTTTGTTTCCCAAAGTAAAACTTGTGTAAGTTAATTCCAGATAAAGTGAAGTAGTTATAATTTAAACATCTTCATTGCTGCAGACAAAACACATCTGGTCCAAGGTTAACTTTACAGAATTTATTTCAGTTTACTTCTGACTGATTCAGAACAAAAAATGTTCAATCTGGAAAGGTAAACCGGAGGTTTTCTGAGGATCCGTTTCTCTGGAAGCTTTTCTCATGTTCAACTTTGACCTCTTCCAGTCGAGTAAGAACGACTTCCGTCGGAAATGGGACAAAGACGAGTACGAGTCTCTGGCTCAGAAACGTCTGGCGGAGGAGAGGGAGCTGGAGAAGAGGGATGGTGAGGAGAACTGCCTTCAACATGGCTTCGCTTCCTGTTTCTGTCTGCTGATTAGAAGCACAGCTCTGATTTCCCAGAGGTCATAGATGAGAGCTTTTCTCTGCGTTCCTCCAGGAAAGATTGCGCCGCCCGTCAAGCGGGAACTCCTGCGTCACCGGGACTACAAGGTGGACCTGGAGTCCAAGCTGGGGAAGACCATCGTCATCACCAAGACGACGCCTCAGGCCGAGATGGGCGGGTGGGTGTTCAGAGATTCCTCCGCCTCCACACCGCCTGGCCGGTGCTGACGCCTCATTTCTTCTTCTGCTGTTCCAGGTACTACTGCAACGTGTGTGACTGTGTGGTGAAGGACTCCATCAACTTCCTGGATCACATCAACGGGAAGAAACGTCAGTCCTCAAACCAACAGCTGTTACTATGGAAATGCTGTGTTTTGGTTTAGTGCGAGTCCATCAGCTGAGCTGGCTGAATCAGACTCGTCTTTCTAGTCTGTGCTCGAGTCTTGTAGCCATAGCAACCGGTTGAACCTGGGCAAGTGCTAGCCGCTCTTAGCTGAAAGAGCAGCCATTTTGTTTATGGCAGTAGAGATGGTCGTCACCATAAAAAAAATGTTATAAATTCAGAAATCTGATTAAATAAAGTATCTGGTAGTTTGGTGATATAAATCAAACTTCTTTCAGCATGTTTATGTGCATGTGGCGTCCTGGAGATGTTTATTTAAAATAGAAACGTTTAAGATCAGCAGTTACCTAAAAAGGGAGAAATAGGTTTTACAACACTACTACAAAATATTGAGCTCACATTCTAAGTCCATGTTGCCAATACCTTGGTGGACACCCTTGTTTAGGATTAGAGATCAAATTTTGAGTTAGGACGTGAATGGAGGTACTAAAGGAAAAGGAAGTCAAAGTCCTAATATGGGTATAAATGTAAAGTGTGTGTGTGTGTGTGTGTGTGTGTGTGTGTGTGTGTGTGTGTGTGTGTGTGTGTGTGTGTGTGTGTGTGTGTGTGAGCAGACCAGAGGAACCTGGGCATGTCGATGCGGGTGGAACGCTCGTCTCTGGATCAGGTGAAGAAACGCTTTGAGGTGAACAAGAAGAAGCTGGAGGAGAAGCAGAAGGAGTACGACTTCGAGGAGCGAATGAAGGAGCTGAGGGAGGAGGTGAGTCAGGCCTTGCCCCCTTCTCGCCCCCTGCTGGCCCCCTGACGTTACTGTGCTCCACACATACACAATGAAACCAACAGAAACAAACCGCATTCCCGAGCCAGACCTGATTTACTTTCTGACTTAGAAATCAATTAATTTTTATTTTATCTGACTAATTAGTAGTTGAGTTTATCCAGAAAATATGTATCCACCTACTGTTTATCCAGCAGGTGGCAGTAATGCCACCTGTGAGGAGTTTGGGCCAAATGTTGCCCCAAAAAAGAAATGACTGTTAACTCTAGAATTTGCCCTGGTGGTTTTTTCTTCTCTGAGATAAAGCAGCAGGTCTAGTCTTGGCTGTGATTGGTTGATAAATGAAACAAAATAAGACTGAATAAACCAGGGGTGTCAAACTCCAGTCCTCAAGGGCCGCTGTCCTGCAACTTTTAGATGTGCCTCTGCTGCACCACACCTGAACAGAATAATTAGGTCATTAGCAGGACTCTGAAGAACTGATCTACACAAGGAGGAGGTAATTAAGCCATTTTGTTCCAGTGTTTTATAGCTGTGGCACATCTAAAAACTGCAGCACAGCGGCCCTTGAGGACTGGAGTTTGACACCCCTGGAATAAACCAAACCAGGAGTTTCCAAGTTTTTTGGTGAAAATGTGCTCCTTTTTTCTATCTACAATGGCCCTAATGACACTTCTGCAGGTCCTGGTCAGACTGGCGGGTCGATGGTTTGTACTGCATTGTATTTAGTCAGAGTGACGCCTCCTGTCCTCATGGCCTATCTCTGCGGCCTGTGTTTCCTGCAGGAGGAGAAGGCAAAGGCCTACAAGAAAGAGAAGCAGAGGGAGAGGAAGCGGCGAGCCGAGGACGACGTGGAGCTGGAGGAGGATGACGAAATGGCCGCCGTCATGGGATTCTCTGGGTTCGGCTCGTCCAAGAAGAGCCACTGACTGCTGCAAACTGGGACCAGTTCCTGCGGCACACTGGGACCAGTTCAGAGACTCGGATCAGGACTCGTCCTGCTCTTCATTCCCAGACAGACTCTTATTTTGGCGGGTTGTGCGGCTCTGAGCAGCCAGTTGGTCAGATGCTGTGGCCCACAAGGCGGGCCCAGTAGGCGGTTCTCCTGCGTAGTCGGATTGCAACCCGTCAGCCAATCAGCTTCCAGCACCGCCTATGTTGGCTGCGTTCAGCATTTCTGATGAAAGTGGAAATGAATGGAATTAGGAGAAGCTGCTTTCATTTCTGTTCGTATTTTAATAAAATCTTTGACTTCTGTATGGTTGTTGTTTCAGCTGCTGAAACGCTTTAATCCCTTAATTCAGTTCAACTGCAGGATGATGGATTATTAATCTGATCATTTTAAAGCAGATTCTTTGTGATCAGAGGCGTTGAGTGGGTTCAGTCTCTCTCTGCGGCGTTTGATCAACAGGAAGTAGACAAGGAAGTTGGTTGTTTCCTCTGAAATGCTGATAAATGACCAGAACCAGCTGATCATTCAGATCAGAACAAAATGCTATTTTTACTCTGTTGAGTATCTGTATCCTGGGTATTTACACAAAAAATTTTAAAATGACATCTGAAAAAAGTTTTTTTTTTCCCAGAAATAGGAACTGTGTTCAACCACACAGTGAAATATTTCAGCCTTCATTTGTTCAGAATCATGTTCTGGTCCATCATGATTCTGGACCAGAGAACTAAACAGAAATCAGAATATTCCATGAGATCAATAAAAGAATTTAAACAGAAAAACGTTCTTCAGTTCCAGTCTGGACTCCTTTAGCTTTAATTACTGCATCAGTGCTGCATGGCTTGAAGGAGCTTCTGATAAAACCTTCATCTTCATCGTTGGTCCCTCCTCTTGCTCCAGACTTAGTAGGGTGTCTGTTCGATTTCTAAATGAAATGGAAACTTGTGTTCATCACACTGCTCTTAAAGGGCCGGTATCATGCATTTCAGTCACATAATTCCATTTTATAACACAATCAAGCAACTATTTTAGCTTCAGCTATTGCCTAACAACTGGGCCTCTGTCTCTTTAAGAAGCTCCTACTCTTTCTGACATTCAGAACGTCATGAAGCCGATTGCAACTGTCATTAGGAGTAAAGCAGTTGTAGCAGTTGCAGCAGTTGTTCCTCTAGGTGTTTGCTAGTTGCTGCTGCCGCTAGTTTACAGGAGCAGGGTGGGGGTCGGAGGTGGAGTTTCGTTGAAATGGGCACTTAGGCTCTCTAAATGGTTACCATGGAGACCAGGGCAAAACTCTAGGTTTGTTTTTAATGAGAATATAAAACATGATGTAAAGCTCACAAAAGTAAAGTTTTTTTATAATACTGCCCTTTTAATTTTTTGTACTTTTTCCTTCCACCCAACCTTCCTTCAGTAGCACAGCATTCTGAACAACCATCTTCACCTTTTGCGTTCAGGAAACCTCTGCAGGTGTTTGGAACACCAGGAGCTTCTAATATTTAACATGCTTCTGAGAGTTTTTATCTCTAACTCATAATCATCAAGCAATATTAACATTTTCACGTCATAGTAATGTAATATATAAGTTTTTTTCTGAAATAAACAAATCTTGAATAGATAGATTTTATTACACACTCAAAGTCCAAATTACATAAAAAAGAAAACAATAAAAGTTCATAAAAAACGCCCCTAACCATTCAGGAGGCAGTCATACCAATGTCTCCAAAGTACAGATGAGTATTTTACTGCACTATATTTAACATTAGTCAACAGTAAGATAATTCTATTATTAGATTCAGTTAGACGACAAATACATTTATACATAATCTTTCTTAAAACGGCCATCAAAGGGCTAATGCGAGCTGATATAAACAGTTCACTGACGCTGGTCCACCTGGGCTTTTTTAACAAAAGTCTTAATGCATCATTATAAGCCACTCTCAATCTTTGAAGACTGGCTCTTTTGAAATTGCACTTCAAATGTGCAGCATACAGTGATGTACAACATGATCTAAACAGGTTTAGCTGCTTAGGGAGATCATTCATATAAAAATTAAACAATATAAGGGATAAAATGCTTCCTTGTCTGACTCCATTGCTGACATGAAAGGATGCAGACGAACAGTTATCCAATTTGACCTGCATAATTTGATTAGCATATCAATAGGACAGACATCTTACTATATATTTAGGCACACCAGCTTGGCACAATCTTAAAAATAGTTTTCTATGATTTACATGATTAAAAGCCTTAGTGATGTCTAAAAAAAAACCCCAAAAAACGTTTTTTTGCTATTATAATCATTCAGTAATTTCTTTAAGCCATATATACACAAATCAGTCCCATGTTTGGACTTGAACCCAGACTGATTGTCTGTAGACTTCATATCTTAGCAAAGTTTGCAAAAGAATGAATTCAAAGTCTTTAGACAGTGTACTTGCTAGGGCAATGGGTCTATAATTATCAGAGCTGTCAATTTTTTCCGGCTTTGTGATGGAGATAGAAGAGCCTTCATCGAGGTATCAGGAATAGATTAAGTCATGTTTTAAATCGCGTCTGTATTTTACCCAGGCTGCTTGTTTAATGGCTGCTGCTAGGAGAAAATAGCAACTAGCTTGCACGGCTCGCTGACAGGATGTGGCCGTTATTTGCGGTCTGATGCCATCAGTCAACCCGACCTTGGGTTTTTATTTATGACTCAGTGCTTCAGTCAATATTTCACATGTTTACTTCCTTTACAGCCTGAGAATTAGTCCATTAGTTTCTATGAGGTTAAATAAAATAACCTGAAATCTGGTGTTAAACATATTTTATTTAAACTGTTTTAATGGCCTCATATCTTATTCTGATTTTAATTTTGTGCTTTTATGAACTGTAAGCAGAAAATCCTCATCAATACCAGAAAAACGTCTTGAAATAAATGTGTGTGGACTTAAACTCTATAATGTTTCACTGGAGGATGGAGTTGCTGAAATATAAAATTTGTTTGTAATAATCTCATTTATTGATGCAACCGCATGCAAAATTCATGTTCATTTATTTATAATAAACATCAACATTTAAACATATTTTCCTGGAGCTTTGTGGACCTGAGGTGGTTCTGTTCCGACCCGGTTCGGCTGGCTGTTGGACCTGGTCCGTGTGATGAAGAGCAGCTTTTGGTTCTCAGAATTGCTGTATTGTCATTACAGGATGTTGTTTTGTTCCACCACATCATCACGTCGCTATTGCTCTGTTCTGGAACCAAATGAGCTAATTTTGACCTTTACTCTCCTAAAAACAAAGCACCAATTCAGTTTTTATATTTTCATTTTGCTCCAGACTGCCCTGTGGTCGGTGGAAGTGGTCTCAATCAGAGGTTCTCTGAACTTTCTGACAGTCTTTCAGAATTTTTCTTTGTGGTTTCAAGTTTAACCATCATGGTGTGAAGTTTGCCAGATGGCTGCAACTATTACTTTATGATGTGTATTTGACAGTCCGGTCTTTAGTAGACACAAGAACTCCAACATGATTCTAACCCAATGTTTCTCCATAAGATCTGGTTTTACTCATGTAAAGACTTGGAGTGAAATGTTTTCCATTTCCAGCTGCTGTAGTTCTTTTTCTCAAACCAGCCAAACCCTTTGAGCAAACTGTTCCCTCCTAACCTGGGGGGGGCGCTGCAAGAAACACTTAAGGAAGCGACACAAAAACCTCTGAAGAAGACACTGCGCACAACTTCCTCCATCTCAAAATGTAAACAAAAATTAAGATTTTTGTTTACATTTTTTGTTTACAAGAGATATTTCTCCTATCGCTAGGCTAACGCGTCTGTTTTGGTTGTGTTTACCCAAAATGTAATCCACTTCCTGCTTTTGGAGGGGTCTGCGGTTCTCTTGCTGTTCACATGCATTCAACCGAACTTTAACCGAATCCAGATCAAGGTTTGGAGGACCAGAGGTCAGAGGTCGATAGCCATTCACAGCTCACCAACGTAAACGAATTCCCTAGTCAAATGGACTGAAGTTAGATTAACAGTCTAAACAAGGCTGGTGTGAATGTAACCTAACTGACAGTCATTTCCTAGGTGACTGAAAATCTGTAGGCCTACCAAAATGTTTACACAAAGCTGCTCAAATATTTTCATAGAGATAAAAATAAAATAAAAGAACATGATTTCAAAGGTGATTCAGTCTGTCTGTCAGCGAATTCTGTCATCTAGACTGAATCAGACCGAGAGATTCACTGGTGTTTGAACTCATAAAATTGAGGGAAATATGTTGTTAGTGGTTAGTTAGCATCAGTTCGCAGGTGTCACTGTTTTCCAACTTGTAACTGGAATGCTCTCCACTTGGATATAAGGAGTTCCAGAAACAAACGGAGCAATTGGTAAATTTAGCTAAGGCAAGATGGGAAACTAAGGAATGCTAAGCTAACACTAGCTAACATTAGCTTGGTATTCTAAACTGAGGTAGTCTAAATTTTACATTTTGATTACATTTATCACAGACAGTTTGGCTTCATCAAAGTTTTAGTCTTTACTTGCTTAATCAGAAACAACACCTGTTAATGTGCACAGGAAAACAAATCATTCACGTGTAAAATGTTTTGTAATTCTATAAATACATGTAAGTGGGCTTGTTGCTTATTTGTATAAATTTACATTTTCACGCCACAGTGAAGCTCTTACTATAATTTTAACCACTTCTGCATCTGAAGGCTCTTTATTTTCATGTCTGCACTCCCACAATGCACCTCCACCACCAACTGTAGGTACCTGAATCATGGCAGAATAACATCAGAGGTCAAAGAGGCACTCCAGTTCTTAACACAAGTTAACGAACTAAAACATCGTAGCTACTAGCAACACATTTACTAGTGGAAGATCACGCAGAAATGACTGGGAACTGATTCATAGAGACTGACTGAATAAGAAATAATACTGCAGCTATCATCACATTTTAAAGTGTTGTGGGAGCCATATTGGAGGATATTTAGGTTAGGGTTAATGGAAAACCTTTGACTTTCCAAAGTTGGAATTGTGACTTTAGCAGGTGCTCCATCCATCAAGCAATAAATAATCTTGATGTTGAAGCCTGTAGTGATTTAAAAAATTAACCAGAAACCATTGCAGGCAGCATAGAAAGTAATATCATAAACAATAAGACCATTAAACACAGAGCTGAAGCAATAAAGAGATAAAGAATAAATGTCGACACGCTAACATCCGGATGAAAGTTGAACACATTTATTGGTTTTGTATGGCATCTATTAATGAAATATTTATTATATTTAGAACAAAATATTTGAACTAAGTTCAAGTTAAAACAAAGAACTATAGAAGAAAGGGCGGTAAAGCTTTTTAAGCCAGTTGAGACCGGATGAAACCACCAGCTGGTGCTGCTGCCAGTGTCATCATGGCGATAAAACTTATAACAGGTAAATTTATCCTTATTCTAAACTTATAGACTCCACAAACTATCAAATACATTTAAAAATAATGTTAATGAAATATTTAGTGATGTATCCATCATATTCATTTGTGTAGTTAGCATAAGCTAACCATAGAAGCTAGGTTAAATTAAGCTAAATTTATGATGCACAAATTTCATTTTGAGTTTTATTTTGTTCATTACCTAAATTTGTGTATGTAACTAAATTATAAAAATTATTTACGGGACAATTAAAGAAGATTAATTTGCTGCTGCTTCCGGTATATGGCTGCTAACTTGGATCTGTGTTTTGCCCAAAATTTTAATTTGTTTCTGTTAAATAATGTAACAAAATTTTTTGTCAAAAAATGGTTTCTTTCTGATAAATTTTCCTTGGTAGCTAACCGAATTAAAGTTGGGTCAAATTATGCCAAACTGTGGGTAATCATACCAAATATAAAGTAAGCTTACATAGAGGTTCTGGCTCTCAGAATAATAAAATAAAAATTTAGTTTGATGACTGATCAATAACTGGATTGAAAAGGTGATTTAATAGGAGATTTATTCCAGATTCTGAACCAAGTGTTCTGGTAGAATAGATTTACAAACATAAAAGTTTTATTCATTTTAAATGTACGATGTTCATATTTATTGTTCAGTTTTGGCCTCTTTACAGCTCTGACTCTGTTGTTCTTTCAGCTAATGGTCTCTATTAGAGTCTCAATACTGAATTTAATGATTAATTGATTACTAAATTAGTTCATTATTTCAATAATTGATTCATCTGATGAATTGTTTCTAACATAACTTCTTCTGATTACCTTTCATCAACAGTTTTCCATAACGTCCAGACTTGTGATGGTTCTCCTCCACCTGAGTAGTGGATCTCTGCAGCTCCTTCAGAATCACCATGGACTGTAGAGGAAATTGTAGGTGTTTTTCTTCACTCCAGTGACCTTTGACCTTTGCCATTCAGACATTGACTCATTCTCAATGGGCTTTTTTTGTTTGTTTTATCTCTACCCATGATTTCCGTTTTCTCAATCTGACCTCATTTTGTTTTTCCAGTTGAAGAATAAAGAAGAAAAAATAAATCTTCCCTCGAAGTGTTTCAAGTTTCTACAAGGAAACAGGAAGTGAGAAGTGAACTCAGAACTTCGGTAATCAAAGCAGCGAGAGAGACGTCTTCATGAATAAAGTCTGTTTTATTGCAGGAGTGTTCTGACGTGGACCGGCCCAGGTCCGGCAGAACCGACCCGGGCCCGGCTGAGAGCAGCATGGTGGCTTTGGTCTGAACCCTGAGTCAATTTGCTGTCTGTTGCGTCGCCGTGTTGCAGTGAGTGGGTGCAGCTGCGGCGGCTGTTTGACTCTGCGGTCGACAGGGGAAGGAGGAAGACGCTGCTGCTGCTGCCCCCCCGCTGCACACTCACTTCCTCATAGAGGGAGCGGAGAGACACAAGGAAGCCATCTTGGGCACTTTGTGACATGTTTGTACCATCTCTGGTGCTGGTTCCTGCAGACGGACAGACGGTGCGTTTGGGGAAGTGGAAGCTGAGGAAACCTGGCAGGTCTTTGGTTGTTCTGAGTTTTGTTTCGCGTTTTGACAGGAAGGAGAAACGAGTCGCTGAAGGAATTGGAAACTGAACTCTGAAGATCTGCGGCGTTTCCTCTGATGTTGCTCTGAGCGCCGAGTTTGGGTGGACAGACGCAGGATGAGTTCGGTTCCCCAGAGGTCGGTGGTGATGGGCTGGGGCCCCCAGCAGCTGGCTGACTACCTGAAGCGGGTGAGGAACCAGAACCAGAACCAGAACTTTTCCTCTTTTTCTCTGTTTCCACATCTTAAATTGTACTGAACCCTCGGAGTCCTCAGAGTCAGGTTCTGGAGGAACCAGGATGGTTCTGGTCTGGTACAGTGCAGCTGATGGTGGATGTCATGGAGGAGAATGTCTTTATTCCCGATGCATCCTGGGAACCAAAGTGGGTCGGATAGAAGCGCTGAGATCCAGAACGATGTAACAAACAGGAACCACTTCCTGCTGATGCAGATGCTAATTATCTGCTGATGAGCTGAATTAGCTACTGAGCCTGGTACTGAACCTGAACCAGAACCGGTTAGGAACCGGTCAGGCCCGGGTAGGAACCGTTCAGGCCCGGGTAGGAACTGGTCAGGCCCGGGTAGGAACCGGTCAGGCCCGGGTAGGAACCATTCAGGCCCGGGTAGGAACCGGTCAGGCCCTGGTAGGAACCGGTCAGGCCCGGGTAGGAACCTGTCAGGCCCGGGTAGGAACCGGTCAGGCCCGGGTAGGACGCATTCTTGATTTCCTGGGATTTTCCAGGTCGAGCTGTGAGTGTAGATCGGGTCCAGCAGTCTGTAGAACCTATAAAACCTTTAGGGCTTTGGGTCGGTTCGTCTTCTCAAAGCTGCTTCAGCTCTTCCATGTTTGCAGAGAAATTACTGTATTGCCTAGTCTAGACTTTGACTAGACCATTGAAGCATGTTAATTCTTTAGTTTTTCAAGTAGATGTAGATGAGCTGCTGTGTTGATGATCCATTCTGGACCCTGCTGTAACCGGCCCCCCCTATGGCCCCTCTGGCCCCCTTTGGCCCCTGTGGCCCCCTTTAGGCCCCCGGTCTGGACCAGCCCTGGCCTCTGTCTATCGGTCTGGTAAAGTTGTGCTGACTGTGTTTGTGGCAGATGAACCTCCCCGGCTGTGATAAGGTGGTTCTGAAGAACTCCATCAACGGCTCCAGGTTTGTGGTGAGTGTTTCTGGAGGAAGAGGAGGAGGAGTGAGGAAGGTTAGGATCATCATCTTCACTGATGTTTTTGTTTCTGCAGAACCTGACGGACAACGACCTGCAGAAGTTCCCCAAGCTCCACGCTCCGTAAGTCAGAGGAAGGTTTTCATCTCAGACTGAACACAAACAGCTTCTCTACCTCATCTAAAGCACATTCACAGAATTAATAAAGACGTTTATCTTTATTTTGTCTTCATGGCTGTTTTTGCTTAATCTGTGTTTATGTCTGCAGGATGATTTCTAAGATCAGCAATGAAATCTACAAGAACGAGAAGAAAGGCGGCTTGTTTTCAAAAAAGTACGTCTCACACAAAAAAGCATCTGTTAACCGCAGATACAGTAGCTATTTATAAAGAACAAAAAGGATTTGAGTCATTCAGTCTGCCTGGAGAAATAAATAATTTCAGTCACTCTCATTCTGTTATGCTAACTAAATATTCAAATTAAACACCTAAACATTCTTTTCTTTCTTCTTTGTTTTTCCATTTTCTTTTTTTTTCTTTTTTTTTCCTAATTTTATTTATTTATTTTTTCAGTTTATCTATCTAGTGGTTTTGCCAGAGCTTTTACTTTGATAGTCTATTTCAACTTGAAAACAAGTGAATTTGCACATTAGCTAAAATATTTAGATGAAAACAAAACTATTACGTTTTATTTTTTTTCTTTGCTTCAGTTTCTTGTTTCGCTCCTTTTTCATTTCTTCTTTTTTCAGTTTATATAATCAGTTTGCAGATCCAGTTTCTACTTTTATAATCTATTTCGACTTAAGAACAAGTAACTCAAATTTTTATTCGGCTTACTAAACTGTTAGTTTCAAACTGTGACACAAGGAAATTAATAAATAGCTTTGACTTGACTTTGAAAAATTAATTATGACTAAAATAACCCAAACTGTTGTAATTTTTGACTGTAACTTTACGAACGATTCCCCATAACTGACATCTCTAATGTTAGTTATGATGATACCATGACGACAATCCTGCTAAAACCTGAAACTGGACCTCAGACATAAAGAATACGACACTCATCCCAGTTGCTGAGGTAATAACTGAACTGGTTCTTCAGTGAACTGGTTCATCAGTGAACTGGTTCATAACTGAACTGATTCATGTCCTGTTTGTGTGTTTCTGCTTCACAGGTCGACTCCTAAGTATCATGAACCAGGTGAGTTAGTTTCTGTCTCCTGAGCTGATCCAGACAGAACCAGAACAGGAAGTGATCGGCTTGGTTCTTTCTGTTTGGCTCCAGTTGAATTATTATCAGCTGGTATTAAACTAGTTTGTTGCTCTGAGATGACCGGTCCTGCAAGGTTCTGGTTTGTTCCTGATGTGAAAGACAACAACAGTTGGTCTCCATGGAAATGGTCTCCATGGAAACGGCCTCAATACTGAAGCGGTGTAGCGATACAGATGTGAGACGTTGGTAACGTGTTTCTTTGTGTTTTGCAGAGATGAACGTTGATGGAGGATGGGGCGAAGACGAGTTTGTGAGTCTGACCTGATTTCACTTTAACTCGGTTTTACTGCTGATTTATTTAAACGCAAATGAATGAAAAATAACTTTTAATATGAGATGAACAACAACACGTCTCATTCTGCTGCGTTATCGACAGAAACATGAAAGATTCACTAAAACACTGAAACATGTCGTCTGTCCAAGAATGATTCACAAACTCCTAAACTAAAAAGCTTTTTTTTAATATATATTTAGCCTGCTAAGTAAATTATTATCTTCAAACTGTAATTTAGTTTGGCAACTAAGTATTTAGTTTGACTTTTATAAACTAAAGAATAACTAGGTGAAATTAAAACCTATTTTTTCTCTTATGACTCAGATCATTGCTGTTCAGTTTTGACTGCGACCCCAAAGCAATTTGGGATTCTGCTCGTTTCTCTCTCTCGTTTCATGTTCTGACCTCTGACCCTGATCTGAATCTGCTGGAATGTCTGAGATGTTTTCCTCTCAGATAGTTTGACCTTTGACCCTTTCCTAGGTTGATGTTTTCCTTCTTGTCATTTTTTTTCTCCTTCCTGGCTTTTGATTGGGGGTTTATGAAAATAAACGACGCAGTAAAGCTTCATGTTTCATCGCGGGCAGCATGGAAACCCTTTTCATTAAGAGATGATCTTCTGCTCTGCAGGACGATGAGTTTGAGGATGACTACGAGAGTCCGTACAGCGACGAAGATGACAGGGACTACGAGTCCCCGAATGATGACCTGGACGCGGGTAACGACTACGAGCCGCCGCCCTCTGAACCCGCAGAGGACCACAAGCTGTGCCCGTCTCAGCCCATTGGGGACGGGGATTACATCGGTACTCACATGGCGCAGCCGTCGCACGACGCTGACCCCATCATCCCCAAATGTTAACGGGTTCTGCTTCTGTGTGCAGACCGGAGGGACAACAACGTGGCAGCCAGAGGCCCGCCCCCCGCGCTGTGTCCCCGCCCCCCCACCTCACTCTCTGCACCCCCGGCCCGCATGGTCAGTCTGAACACCTACACTGAAAAAACGGCACCAGACTTTAGTCATTTCTACATTTATAACAGTTTTTATGCTGATTCTCCTGGATTAACATTCATTCATTCACCTGTTTTATATTTCTATAAAAACTGGCTTCTGTTCAGCTTTTCCTCTCTGAGACGCTCCTGAACATATTCAGTCATTCAGGACTCACAAGCATTTCTATCACACAGAATTTGTTGCAAACTTATACCAATAAATTTGCTTAATGGAAATTTTAAAACAGTCACGTTTTTTTGATAAAACATTGAGGTGGTTCTTTGTATTGAAATAGACTTATTTTACAAAGCTGCAGTGGAAACACTTTATTTGCATCACGAGTCACATGATCAGCAGCCAGAGGTTTCTACTGAGGGAAACGCAGAAGAAGACAAGAAGTAGAACGTCAATGTTTATGCAACACTTTTACAAACAGATTCAAACTTCACATAAAAACTATAAAATCACAGTGGAATAAAATGACCAAAATAAAACTAAAACATCCGAACAGGAAGGCTGCAGCGTCAGACCTCGGCTGAAATAAGTTTTAAGAATGGATTAAACTCATCAGATCTGATCTGGAAGGAAATTTATTCCAGAGCAACAACAGAGAAAAACAAGTAGACGAATCTACATGTTCGTCTACGATTTTGAGCCAAACCATTTAAAATTTCATAAGTTATGAAAATAATCTTAAATCTATTCAATATGAAACAGACAGACGGCGTAAAGAGCCAGATCATCACTGAAATGGTTTTAATAACTTAAAGCCTCAACAAACTTATTCACCTGGGATTTCAGCTTCATTTCTTGCTAAATGGTGTTTTTTTTTGTTTTTCGACATTAGAAATTAGAAAATACTTAAATATTTGCTCACATTTGTGATGAAACATTTTTCTGCATTTTCTGCTCCATGTCCTGTAAAGCTTTCAATCAGATATTATAGAAAAAACAATACAACCCAAGAACACAATTGATAATAAATTCAGAAATACAATAGAAAACAAAAACACATGTACAGTGTTTTTCAGCTTGATGTGAAACTGGATGTGTTTTAGGAAATGAAAGTTGAACCATCACAGATTTTTATAAAGTTCTGAAATGATGAAGAGAATGAAACCTAAATGAGGTCTAGTTAAAGTAACGTCTGCCCTCTTACTAACTAATTAATGAATCATTCTGGGGTTATGTCAAACCAGCAGCGATGTATTTTATGTGGATGGAATAAAGATGTTAGTTAGTGGAAACGAGGTGTTTGGATGTGAAGTTTAGAGTTTCCATTTCTTCCAGCTGATTCATTTTTACTGGACCTTTTTTTATGTTTGTGTTTGTGCAGCCTGGAGAGTCCAGAAGAGACCCGTCTCCTCATGGACGACCGCCAGGAAACCGTACGTTCATAAAAACAGAGACAAACTACATTATTACAGGAAACAAAGTCTAAATATTACAGGGATAAGGTCAGGATATTAGCAAAGTAAAGATGCAAAATATGAGAAAACATTTGTTAAAAACATATCAGAGTGAAAACAATTTAATCCTGACGTGTTGAACGATGAAATATTTTCTTATTTGTAAACTGAAACTAACAAGTTGCTCAACAGTCCTCATTTTAATTTATTGTTACTTTCCATGTAAGAGTTATGAAGTTACCACTTTGATATTACAACTTCATTCTCATAATATTTTGTCTTTTTTCGGGTAATTTAAAAGCCATTGGTATCCTGGCCCCCAGTACTTTGTGGTATTCATGTGCTTCATTGCTGTTGTTGGTGTTCAGTTCCCGCAGGGCCTCCCAAGGTGTGTCGCGACATCAAACCTGGACGTGAGTCACGAAACACCCAGTCCCCCATCAGAGGTAAACCCTCATCCGTTCAGCCAACAGCTCCAGCTGCCATCGCTGAAACATTGAGAGTAATGTGGACGTTTGCACTGTTCTCTCTTTCTCAGGACATCAGTTCAACTCAGCGGACAGAGTGAGTGTCCTTTAAATCTAATTCAGCCGCTGCACATTTATCAACGTTCTACAACTCAGTACAATACGGTTTAGAATGCGGAAAAAAAGGGGAGTACGACAACTCGACCCTGAGGAACCCCTCCCCCACCACCACACACACACACACACACACACACAAAAATTACACAAAAATTTAAAGTGTAGTGTTTCTAACTTAATTTTGTTTTTGCAGCATGGTGCACAGTCCTGGAGGTGCGTACGCACACACACACACACACACACACACGCAAACACACACACACACACACACACACACACACACACACACACGCAAACACACACACACACACACACACACACACGCAAACACACACACACACACACACACGCACCCACAGAATACATATTTTAACAAAAACATGATGCTAAATCTTGTTCATAGAAACCAGAATACATTTTATAAACTATGGAAATGCAGAACTAGTTTAATGGAATGAATGAGAAGATATAAAACAGTTTTAGTTTATTATTTATCTTTATAATATATAAAAAGCACTACAGTGGAAAATAAGCTAATACACTAAGGCTAAGCTTTATGCCAGTAAATATTTTTATAGGGTTGAAGTTTAAGTATGCAGCTATGAAATGTGGATATGACTCTGCAAAGGAAGTGAATTGGTGAATTGGCCCATAGCCATCCATTTCATATGACATCCTGTTATACTTCCTGTTATACTTTTATGCAATTTCTGAAGTCTCTTTCATGGGCGGTTCTCCAGGTTTTCCAAAAGTCTTTGAGTTTAAGTTGACTAACATCTTGGTGCTTATTTATTCATCTCTACATGTGGAGAGATGAATATTCTCAATCACTTTAGCACAGCAACTGATCAAAAGTAAAATAAAATTAATAATAACTCACAAAAATCTTGGTAGGACAGGAGAGTTAATAGATTCACTGGGTTGGTTTTATGCTAAACTAAAGTAAACTAAGTTAAAGTAGAGGATGATTTAGAGGATGATGTAGAGGGGATTTTTTAAAAAAGATTTTTCTAAGAAAACAGGAACAAATTATGCCTATATCGCAAAACCTGAAAGTGAGACTGAACACAGTCGTCGTCTTCAGGTCATCAGCAGTTGTCTCATCGAAAGGCTCGTTAAGCTTGAATTTGACCTCAGTAGTTTTAAAGACGCTCTGAGATTTCATACTGATCAGCCCCTGATCATCCACACTTATTACAAAATTAGGCTTGGTTCGGTTCCCCACCTGCTGGGTGGCAAACCCCACACCCAGTGCCTCCATCTAGTTATCGACGTTCTCAAGTTTTTATTTTATAGATAAACTCTATAAACTAAACTGAAGACCAGTTTAAAAGATTACAGCTACGTCTGGATCACAGGCGTTAAACATGGCCGCTTACATCAAACAGGTCAGGTTTAACGTTAAACTGTGGCTCCTGTTGACTGTTAGTGAACTTCAGTCACAATGTTGTTGCAGCGATGCAGAGAGAAAACAGACAACGAAGGCAGAACCAGCAGGAGGAAGTGAAGAGCAGCAGCTTCTAGTCTAGATTGCTAAATGTTGAATGTTTCCTGTTCTAGATGCTCATGTTTAGCATTAGGTGCTCATCAAGAGTTTTAAAGTGTCTGTCCTCACAGGACACCGGCGGACGCATCGGAACCGCCCAGGTCCAAACCTCCGGTTCTTCTTCCTCCCTCTTCCTCCGTCAGCAGGAGCAACTCCTCTGCCAGAGTAGCGCCCCCTAGCAGGTCGTCTGTGGTTCAGGTTGAATCATTTGGTTCCATTAAGTTTCTGATAATAATTTGATGCTTTTGTTTTCAGGTTCGATGGACACAGAGAGGTAAGCTGCTCCAGTTTTAATGATTCATGTTAGATGAAACATGACTGTTCACTACATAGAACAGATTGCGATGGAGACTGACCTTTGACCCTTTCTTCTTTTCTCTCTTCAGCAGACACAAGATGGTGAGCTCCATTCTCCAGTTTGAAACCCTGAAGCATTGCAGAGCGAATAAACGGAAGTTTCCTCCTTCTGCTTGTTTTCCCACAGTCCCTAAACACAACACGTTTCCTCTTCACAAGAATCTGCCGCCGCGCCCCGGGATCCCTGGGCCCCCGCCGCAGCACGCCGCCAGGTCAGCCTTCATTCCTACTCACCCGTCTCATCAGAAGGTTGTAAATAAAAGTTTGTTCTTCCTAATTCACCTGCTTAAACAAAGGAATTAAATCAGAGTGAAGCACAGAGCAGTTTGCCCGGGGCCCCAGGGCTGCGGCCCTGGAGGCTCACCACTTAAAGCTGCAGTAACTTTTAGAAAAAAATTGTTTTTACATGGATCTTAAAACTGTCACCATGTCAAGACAGTTTATGAGACAGATTCAGCTCCACCTCCTCCCGACCAAAAACAACCAATCAGAGCCAGGAGGTGGGGCTTAGTGCTGTCAATCAACCTCATGTAGTCACTGCTAAATGTGATAATGGTGGAGAAACAACTCATCATTACATGAAAACCATTTATCTTCTATACTAACTTGCCTCAGTGTTGACTGGCTAGTTAAGCGGCGTGTACATGAGGTGATTGACAGAACTAAGTTCCGCCTCTTGGCTCTGATTGGTTGTTTCTAGTAACTTGGAGAAGCAGGGATGATTGCATTCACTGATTATCTGTCTCATATTAAATATATTAAAGTGGTAGTTTCAACACATATGCAATGAAATATATTTTTTCCTGGAGCTTTAATGTTTCTGCCTCAGATGATCTCTAACAGGGCTTTATTTTTGTGCAGCTTTTCCTCCTCAGCCTCTCTGCCTCACAAGCTGCAGTCTGGTAAGAGAAACCTGAAGGATTCCGAACGTTTCTGGTAGAATCTGAATAAAACCTTCAGTTTGCTCCAGCTGATCTTACTGTGAATCAGAGACCGGCTGCTGAATGTCGTCTGTCTGCTTTCAGCCATGGCCGAACACAGAGGCAGCATTTCGGCGCCCAGCCGTCCTCCACCTCCTCCTACCGCCGCCGCCTGCGAGGTGAGAGGCTCTAAAACCAAACCTTGACCGGCTGGGAGTCCAGAAAAATCACAATTTTCTGTTCAGACCCTGGTTGGGCAGCAGGGGATGCTGTTGCATTACACCCTGCAGGGCTGAGGACACTCAGCAGCTTCAGCAGTGTGTGTATGTGTGTGTATTGGTTTGCAGGCTCTGGACCCAAACTGGTATGTTGGGAAAGTGAGCCGTGGGCAGGCTGAGGGATGCCTGAAGAAAGTCCAGAGGGTGAGAATCCATCCAGCATCAGAACCCTGATTACAGGATGAGCTGATAGCCGGTGTTAATGTGTGTGTGTGTGTGTGTGGGTGTGTGTGTGTGTGTGTATGTGTGTGCAGGACGGGGCCTACCTGGTGAGGGACAGCACCCGGCAGCAGCCCAACCAGCCCTTCACCCTCATGGTCTTCTACCAGGACAAAGTCTACAACATTCAGATCCGGCAACACAGCCAGCAGTTCCAGCTGGGAACCGGACTCAAAGCCCAGGAGGTCAGAACCACCGCCGGCCTCTGGAGTCACAAGCAGGAGCCACAAGCAGCTAATCCACATGCATTAACACATGCCAGTTAGCTGCTAATGCTACGAAACATTACCATACTTTGACTTTTACCAGTTTCAGTGTTTATCCTGTAGGGGGCAGCGGTCTGATGCAGATTTTAATTTAGCCTGTAGGGGGCAGCGGTCTCAGCTCTAACTGTGCTGTTTTGTGTCTCCAGTTCTTCCCATCAGTCAGTGACATCATCAACCATTACTCCCAGTCCCCTCTGGTCCTCATTGATGCTAAAAACCGGAGCTCCAGCCACCAGAACCAGTGTCTGTTGTCGGACCCGGCCGGTTACTATTTGGAGTCCTGACAGACTGAACCGGACCGAAGCCGGCTCCAGTCGGACCCGGTTCAGTTCAATGTTCAGTTCAAAGGTCTGATGAGCATGATGAACAAAAAGTCCTCCATCTTTGAACGTGTTGCTTTGTTTTCTTTTTTTTTCAGTTTCAACTTTTAAACCTTTATGAATATTCTTCAGAAATACTAGAGCTTATGTTGGTTCTGTTTCATTTGGACCCACAAACAAACTATAAGAACTATAAGCAGAACTTCTTCTTCTCCTCTTCTTGTTGTTGTTGTTCTTCTTCTCTTTTATTGTAAATGTGTCGGTTTGCCATCAGCTGATCTCATTAAAACATCTGGAAATATCAGGAAGGTTCTGGAGTTTTATTTCAGACAGGCAGTTTCCAGAACTCTGAGCATCATGTGGTCAGGTTCAAGGACTGGACTCAAACTAGGGATGGCAATTTAGCATTAGCTTCTGCTAAATACTGTGTTGTTATAGCAATTTAGCATTAATTAACTTCTACTACATGCTGTGTTGTATAGCATATTGGCATTAGCTTCCAGTAAATACCCTGCAGGTAAAGTTCTATTTTGGAGACTTTTATTGCGACTCCTGAGAGCTGCTGTGAGAAACACTGACCATCTATGCCCCCCACACTCGCTATTCCAGCTCCTGACCCGCCACCAGGGGGCGTCTAACTGTGATGCCCAAAGTGGGTCCTGGAGGTTCGGCATCCTGCATGTTCTAGTTCTCTCCCATGCGGTAGTAACAACCTTTTCAGCATGTCAATGTTCTTCTTAGGCCTTCTAACGAGCCATCATTGGATCAAAGAAGAGAACTAAAACATGGAGCCGTCCAGGACTGACTTTGGGAACCACTGGTTTAAAATCTGGACAGGATGTGATGTAACAAACAGGGAAACTGCAGTTTTCACCGTTCAACGGAAAGAGGACAGCAATGAGATGGTTTTAGCCCCATTAAACAAATTTGCACACAAATATCAAAATTAGCTCAGAAACATGAAGTTAGAAATGTTTAGTATAGAGTTTATTTGGAAAAAAACTAATTTAGTTTGAGGTTTAGTTTCACTGTAAAAACATTCAGTTTATTAGCTTCCTTTGCTGGTTGGAGATTTTACATCTGAAGACAGTTGAAGGTGTTCAGTTACCTGTTCCTTTGGTAACACCCCATGTCTCCCCCTAACCACCCACACCAAGTGGTCGGTTGCTGATGTTTTGACTGTTCCCTCCGCAGATTACTGCGCTCGCCTCCAACTGCCAGCAGCCTGAGCCGATCAGGAAGTGATGAGATAACGAATCCGTTAGCTGCAGCCTGACTGATGGAGCTGAATTAATGATCTGTCTGTGTGTGTTTGTGTGTCAGGGGTAATCTGTAAATCCACTCTGAGCGCTCGCTGCTGAGAGACTGGAAGCTCATTTATCAGCTGGGAACTGTGAGTGTTTTAACTGGAAATCTTTGAACAGAAATCCAGCAGCTCAACGTCTGGATGTGGAGTTCCTCAGGGTTTCATCCTGGATGTTTGACCAGCTTTACACACCAGATTAACAAAGGAAGAAGAAGAAAAGATAACATAATGAGAAACTGAAAACAGAATGGAGCTCCAACTTTTAAAGATTCAGTTAATTTGTTACATTTAGTTTATCAAACAGATTTATTTACTAGAGTCGTATCGCTTGTTTTCTGTTTTCAATGCTGTGAGCTCTGGGTTGTGCGGAGTAGCTTTGAGCGGTCAGTATGTTCCACAGTGACCTCAGTCTGCAGGAGTCATTCGGCTGACCTTTGACCTCATTAAACATCTGAACTGAGCCACCATGTTTTTAAAGATGGTGCCCAGAAACCAGTAAAGCCTGATATGATCCCAGTTTCTGCTGCAAACAGAAAACCTGCTGAGTCACCGTCTGGTTCTGGTTCTGGTCCTAATCCGATCCCGGAGGTTCTGTCTGATGGCTGCAGATTAAAATGTCTTCAGGACGTCTCCGGGTCCGATCCGGTTTCAACGTTTATTCCTGGAAACATCAACAACTGGAAACCTGGGAACGAAAACACCTGGAGGAGTGAACCGATTCAACCGTAATGAATCGATAAATGAACTGATTAATAAACAAACAGATAAACACTTTGAAAGAAACTGGTCCAAACAAGTCCTGGTTCTGACCCAGCCGGTTCTGTTTACTTCATAAAAACTTGGTTCTGATTTCAGGGATTAAATGTTTTTCACAGCTTCTCAGGAAGTGAGTAAAACTTTATGTAGGACCTGAACTGGATCAGAACCTGGACTGGATCAGAGTCAGGACTGGATCAGAACCAGTACCAGTTCTGGTAGTAGAATCTCCCCCTGGTTGGCGCAGGTCCTAACGTCTCACCCTGTTGCCCCTGGGGCAGAAAGTCTGCCTGTTCTTATTCAAATCAAGCCCCGCCCCACCCTGCTCCCAACAGCCAATCAGTGGACAGTGGGCGGAGCTTGGGGCGGGGCTTGTGGCTATAAGAGGCCCAGGTGAGCAGCAGGTGTTCAGACAAGCATGGAACTGGACGGGTCCACCTGCAGCCTTTACTCCAGTGCCACTTCGTTTCCATGGCCGGTTCCGAACCCGGTCCAAGACACCGCTCCGCTCTGGTCCTGGTTCTGCTCCTCGGATCTGCTGGGCCCGGTGAGGCCCCCATACTCATACTCGGCCCTCATCGCCATGGCGATCCAGAGCTCGCCCAATCAGAGGCTGACGCTGAGCCAGATCTACAGCTTTGTGTCGACCCGGTTCCCATTCTACGACAAGAACCGGGCCGGCTGGCAGAACTCCATCCGCCACAACCTGTCACTCAACGACTGCTTCAGGAAAGTCGCCCGCGGTGACGGCGACCCAGGTCTGCACCCGCCTTCATTACTTCCTGTAAGATGTGATGTCACTTCCTGTAACCTTCTTCCTCCTCTTCCTCCCCAGGTAAGGGAAGCTACTGGACTCTGGACCCGGACTGTGGGAAGAGGTTCGACAACGGCAGCTTCCGCCGCACGAGGAAGAGGAAGTCTGACAGGAAGCCATCATCATCAGAGCCCAGCTCCAAATGTCCCAGCATGCACTGCAGTAGCTCTGCTCTTCCTCACTCCGACTCCTCCACTTCATCGCTGAACTTTCTGGTTCCACACTCCACTCCTCCTCTTCCTCTCTTCCCCCCGGCCCAGTGGACTCCCCCCCCACTCCCCTGCCTGGCTGACCATCAGGCCTGCATGGAGCCCGGTTCCGGTTCTGATCCGTATCCCGGTTCTGATCTGGAGCCTGGTTCTGATCCGGATTTCACCGAGATCTTCAGTGATGCTCTGCTGCTCGACTTTCTACTCCATCAGTGAAAAAACTCCACTTTTATATTTATCTACTTAAATAATGTGATGAACTTTAGAACAAAGAAAAAAACAAAGAAAAAATTTGCTTATTTTTTAAAATTAGATATCCATTAAAAACAAGTCTACAGTCCATCTTTTATGTGTTTTAAAAGTCCTAAACTGTAACTATTGCTGTAAATATATTGGTTTTCCTAAAAACTGTTGCTTCTGTTTCTATCTGTGGTTCTGGTGTCCCTGGTTCTGTCAAAAGTTTCCATGTTGGAGCTGATTTACTTCGTTTGGATTAAATAAAGTTTCTAACACAATAAACCATCTGAAAATGAATGTTATTCTTCAGGAATTAATCTGGTGATCAATAATAATAAATTAAGACTTTTTAAAATGGGAGTTGATTAAAGGTACACAGAAATTAAGCAACAAATTGAGTTATTTAGCCTGTTAAAGTCATAATTTCACCAGGTTGTTCATTAATTGCAACATGTAATATTTAAACTGAATATTAGTTTGTAAGCTGAATATATAGTTAGTAAGCTTCAAGCTGAATATACAAAATAAAAATATTCAGAACTAATCTTCTAGCTAGCACAGAGCTAGCTATCTAGCTAGCCAGGAGCTAAATATTTAGCTAGCTTAGTTCTAAAGTTCTGACCTAAGTATTTGCTTAACAAACTGAACGTTTATTTTGCAAACTAAATGAGAAGTAATAACTAAATATATAGAATATTTAGATTGAAACTACATATTTAGTTTATAAAAGAAATACATAGTTAGCAAGCTACATATTTAGCTCGGTGCCAGCCAGCTAAATAGCTTCCTTACATTGGCCTATTTAGCTGGTATTTTAGAAGCAGGACCCCATAGTCTAGATAAATTAGATTATAATAATAGTCCCAATGAATCTTCTTTGTCAAATTAAATGTCTCCTTTTAAAACAATAACCTTTGAACTGGTATTAAACACACTTTTCATAAAGTCTACACTTCAGTATTAAAACCTTCTTTTATTAGTCTTATGAGATGTTCTAATTTAAATGTCAAGTTTTCATCATAATTAACAGAAATAAAGGCTTTCAAACATCCATTTGTATGTAATCTATATGATACTTTAAAGTTCGTGGAAAAAATGGGCTTGTCAATAATATTCCAATGTATTGAATAGGTTTGTATCCAGGTTATGAGTTGTACCTGAATGAAAGGTCCAGTTCATGTTCTGGTTGACGACCACGTTTCTGACCGGGATCATCGTCAAAAACACAAACATGATCCTTTCTGGTTCCGGAGTGTTCCTGTAGATCAGGGAGGATTTTTCTTTCAATCAGAGTTGTTTCTTTGATTTGATCTAAAAATCACACAAACATCCAGCCACTATTCCCTCAGAAACCGAGCTGGACCGGTCCGGTTTAGTAGCTTCAGCTTTAAAAAGAGAGTTCTTTTCAGTGGAACCAAAAAACTTCAAACATCAATAAATCTGCTAATATCTGAACTTTTAAAATAGAAACTTGGATTGAATAAATGAAAATCCAACAGGAAAATCACCTGAACTCTGAAGTTCTGGAGAGTTTCTGATTGGACTTGGATCAGAGAGCGGCTCTTCTCAGAGGCCAGCCCGGCGTGTGTATGTGTGTGTGTGTGTGTGTGTGTGTGTGTGTGTGTGTGTGTGTGTGTGTGTGTGTGTGTGTGTGTGTGTGTGTGATAACATCACATAAGTGTGGCGTGTGTTGACACTCAACACGTCGTCACACTCAGACACTCAGCAGTTATCAGCGGCATCAGGATCACAGACTCCAGAGTGTGCCGCTCGTTTACTGGCAGCTGCTGCGGCCCCTGACCGCGGTGACGCTCCCAGCCGCAGCCACAGGCGCAGCGTTTACATGCGACAATGGGAGGTGAAGACGGAGATCAACACGCTGTTGTTCCTGGCTGAATTAAAAATATTTATTCAACCACTATCTTTTTTTCTGCAAATTATACAACAGAGGAATTAATGTTATTCTTTATTCTGTTTTTATTTTCCTTTTATATGTTTTTTCATATGAATTTTGCTTTGATTTATTGATTTTATTTTAAAAACAGTTTTGAAAACCCTTCTGTTGTGCTTGTGACCCAGAATGAATGAAAGACATTTTGTTTGTCAAGTTGTGTTTCATCTTCTCTGTGTTTGTTTTATTTTGATGTTTTTATATGATGCTGGTTCAGTTTTGCTGTCATTAAATACTTCAAAATAAAATTGGCTTAATTACCTTTCACTTTGCTACTGTTACACTCTTTCTATTCTAAAAGTATTTTCACTGCAAAAACACTAAAACCTATCAAGTATTTTAGTCTAGATTCTAATGCAAATGTCTCAGTACACTTAAAATAAGGACAAACTTAAAATTATCTTCAGCTGAAAAACAAATGAAACTAATTTAAAGTATATTTTCAGTAAAGCAGATGATTGTTCACTGCAAAAACACAACATCCTTCCAAAAAGTATGTTTTGTATAGCTTTAATGTAAATAGAATATTTTCAGCAATATATATGAGCTTGTTTTATGTCAATAATTCCTCAAAGAATTAATTACATTGTCAGATTATTGCAGTTATAATATGCTTACAATGTCTTGTTATATTAGTACTTTCAAAAAAATCTACCTTAAATCAATAGTAATACTGACTTAAAACAAGTTCATATATCTTGCTTGTAAGTTAGTTTTGTTGTATTTCAAATGAAATAAGATAATTTCACTCGAAACAAAACAGAAATAGTTGGTGATATTTTGTGTTTTTGCAGAGTAAATACTTCGTCTTAGACTAGAAGTGAAAAGTTAGTGTCCTAATTATGGTTGAACTCCACAGCAGTGAATTAAACTCTGCTGGACTCTGATTGGTTTAAACCTGAGCCTCACAGTTCTGATTATTGGTTCTGATTGGTTTTTATGTCCGTTTTTTGTCTTTAGTCAGAGATAATGAACTGAAGTGAAGAGGAGTCAGACAGACGAAGGCTGAGACGTTTGGTTCATCCTGAAGGCTCCGACAGGCTGGTGTGTGTGTGTGTGTGTGTGTGTGTGTGTGTGTGTGTGTGTGTGTGTGTGTGTGTGTGTGTGTGTGTGTGTGTGACATTATGCAAATGTTAGGCAGTAATTTTGTTTACTGGCAGTTAGATGGTTGATCCCCCCAGACACACACTAACACACACACACAGCAGCAGAGTGTGTGTGTTGAAGCAGAACACACACATCACACAGACCATTTGATAGAAATTAAAACAGAAAAAGTTGATTTTCCAACAGTAAATGTAAAAATTATTACAATTTAATCACAAAGAACAAATTAAACTAGCAGTGCTAATAAAGTCACAGTTAAAAGTTAAAAGCAATAATCAGGTTATTTAAATTGCTAACTTGAACTGATATTTATAAATAAATTTTTAGTGAAATATGACTGATAATATTTTTCTTCTCTCTAAACAACCCAAATTATTTCAAGAACCAGAAACATCTGAAGAACCTTCAGAATCAAACAATCCTTCCAGAACTTCTTATGCCTATAATGCAGTGGTTCCCAAACTTTTTCTCCTGCGCCCCCCTGTGGTATCCAAACATTTACTGGGCCCCCCCTGTCCTGCCCCTTGGGGTGGGTGGGGTGGGGTGACTTTTTTGGGAGCAAAATTAATGTACGTAGTTGAACATAGACAACAACATCAGTAGCCTACAGGCTACTTGTTAAGCTTAAGGTACTGTATTGTTATTAGCTAGTCATCTTTTAGCTACTTTACCTGCATCCAACAGCTTCACTCAACTCAGTCTGATAGTTTTGGGGAAAAAACTGTGTAAAGTTCTTGTGTTTTGCTGGTTTGCTGCCATGATTCTAACACAGTGTTCTCCAACCCCCGGTCCGTGGACCAATTGGTACCGGGCTGCACAATAATTAAATATTTCCGTTTTATGTATTATTTAAGTCTGAAGGAT
>CAEGAF010058577.1:0-28659 GCA_903067075.1 Micropoecilia bifurca
ATATATCTATATATATATATATATATATATAAATATATATATATATATATATATAGATATATATATATATATAAATATATAAATATATATATATAAGAAAGACATACAAATTAACAAACACAAGCAATATTCGCATCTGACCTTTGAATTAAATGTTATGAAAGTCATTATGGGGTTAAATCTTAGTTGCAGAGGACAAAGGTCAATTCCTGAGAACATTTCTTAATGAAAGTCAAATGAAGTCAGTCATGTTAACCCAATTACAACTCAATAAAGGGACTTATTGGCTCATTTATTCTGTGTAAAGGTTCCAACCCTTTTTCATTCTTTCTTAGTAATCATTCCAAACTGTTTCAGGAACTGCCATCTGCCTGCATGCAGGTTCCAGTGGGTGGATGTGTGTGTGTGTGTGGTGGGGGGTGGGGGGGTAGAGGGTGTAACGGGGCATGGCATTATCACTGCTTTGCTTTATTAGCATTAGAGCTCAGGCCTCAGGATGAGCTGCAGCAACCCGATCTCTGCAGTGGATTGAGTGAAATGTCAGTGAGCCACCTTCATTTGTGCCAGCCAACGACGGTGGACCGCCACAGAACAATGGCTCAGAAAGCAAAGCAGGTCCAATGTGATCATAAAACATGCCGTTATGGCCCAGGTTTCACCCTTTATGGTTTAGTGTCGGTGATTGCTTGTAGCAGAACGTTGTCTTTATTCTCGGCCAGAAAGTGAACAAACATTTCTTTTCTTGTCTCGCCTCTGGTGTGTTAGCGTATCCACAGAGTTTTGATCATAAACTTCAATTCATTTTATTGGGATTTTATGTGACACAGTGTCACAAAGCATCATTTTGAAGTTGAGGAAAAGAGAAACAAGGTGCGCTGTCTCCTCCAGGATTGGACAGTTAGGGACTCAAATTTTGCCACTTTTCTTGGCAGAAAAGCTCATATTCAGTCAGAATGGATGGAGGCTGTCTGTAAACATCAGTTCCTGACAGCTAAGTAGGACTAGACTTTGACTGGGCCACTCTAGTAAATAACTAAACTTTGATCTAAATCATTTCACTCAACGACTCAACTTCCTGCAGTAGTGCTGGAGGGAAAATTCTTTCTCTCAAACAGGTGTTTGGGGTGTTAGGTCAAAAAGTTAAATTTTTTTGAGTAACTACTTCCACACTTTTGAGGAACTACCGGCCTTGTGGCAAGTAGCCAACAAGACTTATCATAGCTTTCTTTTAGCAGCAGATGGCCATTTGGGACAACCTACAGCTCTCTTGTCAAGCTTTTTGTTTCCCAGCTCAGCTGTGGATATCTGCATCTCCCCCTCAGGTCTGATGCAAATTTTTACTTATGTTCTCTAGCAAACCTTAGCAGAAGAGCTGTATTTTTTAATGGATTTAAATTACACATTGAGGCTGAACAAACCACTTGAATGTCCCAGGGCTACTCACAAATTCCCAATAAGAACCATTGAAGTTTGTGTTTGCAAAACAACAAATTGTTAAAAAAAAAAAAGAAAAAAAGAGAGAGAGAGATAAAGTTAATGGAGTATGAATGACTGTAAATCTTCTCTCTAGGCGTCAATTCATTTGTTAGCTGAGTGTCCGTGTTTCTGCTGACACGTGAGCCCACATGTGCCCATCAGTGTCCCTTCCTCTCGTCTTTGTTCTAACCGTGCAACCTCTCTTCATCACATCTTATTTCCAGCCCGCCGGGTCGTGGACCCCTCTGCAGTTGTTGCCCTCGCCCACCTCCCCTCTGCCTATTCTTTGCCACTGGGCAATCCCTTCCCACCTATTGAGGACGTTCCCATCCAATGGGCAGAGAGAGCGTGTGGAGGGAGCACCAATAGGGTCAGTTTTTCATCTGTATAAAACTTTTCAAGAAAGTTTTCCAGGTTGCACTTTCTGTCAGTCCGGGAGGAGAGGAACAGCCCAGAGAGAGAGAGATAGTGAGCAGCACAGGGGGGGGTCTCTGGTTCATAATCCCAATCCCACACTCAAGAAAGTGGTGGGTGAATCAACTTTTTATTATTATTTTTATTAGGTTTTTTTTTTACCTCAGTTGTCTCCCAGTTGAGCTTGATGTGAGGTGTTTCTGCTTTTCTCCCGAAGCCTCTCCGTTTCTGCCAAGGATGGAGAACGCGCACATCAAAGAGTCGGCCGACGTTCTGGCCTACTTTGGAGTCACCGAAGAGACGGGCCTGCCGCCCGAGCAGGTGAAGAAGAACCTGGAGAAGTATGGCTTCAACGGTGAGGGAGAGAAAGAAACAGGAGGCCGGGACAAAGAGGCAGTGAATGATGAGATTTTTTATTTTTTTATAATTTATTCAATATCCTTCACTGGATTTGTCATGGTGGATGAGCATCACACGGACAGAGATGGAGGGATGAAAAAACAGAGGAGGAAGATGGAGAAGTGTTTAAGGGCTGACAAATATACCAGCTGTGTGTGTGTGTGTGTGTGAGTGTGTGTGACAAATGCTGGGTGGTTACGTTGATGGAGCAGGCCCATTTTGGTGTCGCGTTTCTCAGCTCGATTACTGGCTGTAAACTGTTGGGAATGCCATGAAAGTGTGTCAGTCAAGTTTACACCGTTTTCAGATCCGTCTCTGCAGACCCCAAATTCAAAACCAAAATTTGCCACCAAAGAACATTTTAGCAGCACGTGCGTGCACGATTAAAGGAAGTCAGTTGCGGAGCTGAGCATTTGTGTATGCCACGTAGAACATCCTGTCGTTGCCATTTAATCCCTCTGAATCTGTGGAGGCAGCAAATGTACGGCTTTCATTCATATTTTCTGTTCTGTTCTTACCTGCAGAGCTGCCAGCAGAGGAGGGTGAGTCTGCCTGCACACCTGTTACTCTCTCATCCGTGTCTGGATCGCATGCTGCGTCCATCAAAGCTCATCTCTCGCCGTGAAGCCACCTGTCCCGCTCACTTCCTGTGATGACAGCTAATGTGGTCATTTTGCTTAACACCTATCTCTTGGCTTCTCGCTGCTCTTCATTGTGGCGCAGACGTGGCGCGTCCCCACACAGCTAATAATACGCCATTACCACACATTGTTGCAGGGGAGGTCCCCTGCTGGGTGCATGGATCGCATATTTGCTGCACTTAACATAAACAAGCGCTGATAGACGGATATGACTTTTAAACAAGGCTGTGTAGCTCTACATGGCCTTCTTAAAGTGTATTCCCTCATGGGTTTTGCATGTGCAGACACCCTGATTGGTATAGTTTAAGCACATGAACACAGTCTGTACCAGTGCATATTTAAATCAGTGTGTTTTCTGTTTATCAGGAAAGAGTATCTGGGAGTTGGTGGTGGAGCAGTTTGAGGACCTGTTGGTCAGAATCCTTCTTCTGGCTGCATGCATCTCCTTTGTGAGTTCTTACGTTTTTTTTGCTGACATCCCATGATGCATCTGTATCAGTTTGTTTTCATTTGGGCGGTAGCGTCACTCTTAATATCGTGTTAAACCTGAGGCTTTTTATAACGGAGGAGATTTATGACGAAGTTTAAAAACATACCTATGATCTCCAAATGTTTCATGAAAAATCATTGAGCTTCATCCATTTGTTTGACTTATTTAGTTTAGCTCCTTTTTTTTTTGCCAGCAGCATACACTGTATGCCGCAGAACAGCCTTACTCAGTGCCAAGCTAGCGTTAGCTTTGGTTACATTTACACCACAGGAAAATACATGACAGTCTTAATGTCCCAATTCTGATCTTTTCACCCGCAACAAAAAAAAAACTGATTTGTGCCACTTTCAGCTGTGCCAGTTTCAGCTGGAAACAATTGGATTTGCATCCAATTGTTTCCAAAGCATTTGTGCTCAGACTGGTCATGTTGCATTTAATCCAGACGTAAATTAGGATGCAAACAATGTCTGAAAATTATAATTATGAACTTATTACTGATGCATGTGTGAGTTACATAGCTGCAGCAGCCAGTACAGTTGCTTTTTCACTGTGAAAGTTATTTTAATGTGTGAAGAACTTTAATTTGTTGGATAAACCAAATAGGCAACCAGTGCCGTGTTTAGCAGTATCCTGCCAGATGTGCGTGTAATCATGATAGACTGATTGTTGGACATGCACTAACTGTAAAAGGTTTTAAGGCTTGTTCATTTAATAAGTTTTGTTTTAAATAAACATAGCACAGTTAGTAGGAATTTTTTTTTTCATAATGTGCTTGACCTTATTAAAAAAATAGAAATGTTACTGGATTGGAGTGCAGCTCGCTGATATCAGGCGTTGAGTTCAGTGAGGAACTTACCGATTTCTTAAACACGTTTTCTAGACTACAGGCTCCGATCAGGACGTTGCTATTTGGCAGCCTTTGGACCAAACAACTTGTCCTGAAGGAACCTTACTAATTTTAGGCTTTTCAAAATTATCTCTGTTTGACTTTGAAGATTTACAAAGACTGTCACAGTATTTGGTGAAATTTCGTTGTAATTTGTATGACATGGGTCGTGGGTTTTGATCGTCCTTCTTCAAGCTCGTCTCCGTTATTTGCTGTAACTTTGGCTCAAAACTCCTAACAGAGCTGTGGTAACTGGGTGAGGTTTGTAAATCACATTCCTTTTCAGCTCTGCCCACAAATTTCTTTTAAGGACTAAAACATTAGCATCATTGTCCTTAAACAACATTTTAAATATTTGGACTATATTCGCTTTTCCCCAGCTTTAACTTCTTAAGATGTTGCGTACATCTGCATTATGTTCCTCACTTATGATGCCATATATTTTATAAAGTGCACCGGTCCCTCCTGCATAAGAATATGCCAACAATGTAATCCTGCTTCCCTTGCACTTCACAGTGGGGAAGGAGTTCTCAGGTCTACATGGTTTTCCTTATTTCCTCTAAATATGGCCATCAATAATCTTTGTAGCCAGACACTAAATTATCTGAGTAACTTTACACTCAAAGCAGCTACAGCAGCTGCTTTGAGTGTTAGTACAGTACTAAGCATACTGTACTAAGTACAGTATGCTTAGTACTAATTTTACTAAGCATACTGGCTTCATCCAGCTCCACAATTCTCATTTTGACATGTTGCCTGAGTTCTTTTATTTTTCCATGACATCACTCAAGGAAGCAGCGCATCGGAGGTTTTACCTTTATATAACCCTCCTCTAATTCTTCAAAAGAATTGCAATCTTTATATATGAAAACTTTATACAATGAAGAAATAATTAAAAGTCAAGTATCATTATTTGGGCACTCAGTAAATCCTAACAGACCTAAAACAACAGGTTTTAGGTCTGTTAGGACCTAAAACCTGTTGAGCAGTGCGACTACTCGAGATAGTGACAATAAAAGGAACATTTTCTACATAGTGTGTGTAAATATCTGATTTCCGCTGCAAAGACACATTATTAATCTTAGTAGATTACTCAAACAAATCTTTGAGATGGACCACACCTTATAAAACACGGTGATGAAAACCAATTATAAAACCGAGGTGCCGCTCTGAGCACTCAGCTCTCACCTGTTATCTCTGGTGAAGACAAACACACACTCAGGCGGACAAATACAGCATGTACATCACCGAGATATTAAATTACTTTTGGATACGCTCTCATTTATACAAGGAATCCCTCTCTCCCTCTCTGCTGCTGCTCTCTCTGCTATGGTTTTATTAAGGACAACGCGTTGCACACATTGTCTTAATCCTCAGTCTCTGCCCTCTGGCCTCCCTTACAGCTGTCGCTGTGGCCCTAGAAGGCCTGACGGCTGTGTGGAACAAAAAAAAAAAGAGAGAGCGAGAGAGCAAGATAAAGAGGAAGACAGAAAGTGAGTGGCAGTGTGTTCTAGTACATTTGCATGGCACAGGCTTTATTTTAAGAAAGTCTCAAGCCAGGATGAGAAACAGTATCCTTGGACAAAGGTCAAGGATGGTCGGAACGAGGGATGGCTTGCAGCAGGAGAGACAAACAGACAGAGAGGAGGGCGCAGAAGGAGGGGTGACTGGGGATTGGGTTGCACAATGGCATTGTTTGGTACGATGACAAATGATAGCAATTGATTGAGAGTCATATACAGTTTCTAAAAGAGAGAACACTAAATACTGCAGATACATGCTCATCCTATTCATACACACAGGAATGTTATGTCACTGCAACGTGCTGACAGGCTCTGACGCTCGCTCTGGAGATCCATTGTGTGTTTGAAGAGAAGCGCCGTGAAGACAGACTGCAGGGAGGGAACAATAAGGGGCTATTTTCAAATAAGAGAGGTGAGAAAAGATGGGAGAGAAAAGAGGGACGGCGAGTGGAAACGAGGCAAATTAGGATGCGGAGGGAAAAAACTGAGGGTTATCATCAAGGTTCGGCCTGTGCTCTGCTGGCCTGCAACTAATCTGTGTCAATGTCAACATGGAGGCTTTCCGAAACAGGCCTGCCTTTGTAAGGTGGGTGTCCCGCTCAGAGGGACGGCCACGTGTTAAGCTATAGATTACAAAATGAGTCACGTGGTACTTATGGCGAGACATTTCACACATTGGATGACATAAGAGACAACTGTCATTTGATGCATCAAAGGTTCATTACTGAGATAAATTACTGCCTATACTCAGTTAGCAAAACTACAAGTACCACTTTACAATAAAGTTGCGCTATAAACGCATTAAAAATCTGCAGCCTCATACAGTTACAAGCCACTATAAACAGGTATAGTCCATTAGTTAACAGCAAGACATGTCACATTGGGTTCTTGCCAAATAGTAGGTTTTCTATAACAGGTCAAAAGTTTATAATCATCAGTTTAGACTTTCTCTGGAAATCCTTGTATCTTCCAGATATACAAACTGGTGTGTATCCAAATTATTGTGTGAAAGGTTTACTACACTTTAAAAGAATCAGCGACATTACACACACTCTGTAGCACTGATGGTTTGTTTCAACATCAAAATAAGAAAGCCGAAGTAAACAACAGAACTCCGAATTGTAGGATTTAGGCTAAATGTCAGCAGTGCATAATAGTGATATAATGAGATCTTGTGTTTCGAGACTCTGCAGTATTAAAATTGTATTTCTTATTCAAGTAAGTTTTGACTCCGAAGGCACTACGCTTTGCTTTCTTATAATATCTCTTAGCTATAGGCTATATTGTGTCATTGGGTAAGCAACCAGTACTTGCTTATAAAAGGACTTGCCCTCACTTTCAATAATTTTTTGTGTCCGCATATTTGGTAGAAGAAGAAATGGTGAAAAAGTGGAAGACAAGAGACAAACTATTTAAAAGATTTATGAGAAAACTCCAGCTAGCTAACTGTTACCGCTAACAACAATAAAGTAAGCATCAGCTTCTGCATCTTCCTAGTTGCGCTAAGCTAAATTCCTGCTTCACAGTTTTAAATGTGTCTGCATTCCATCTGTTTATTTGTATGTTAAAATCTAAACTATTATTTGTAAAAACACAAATGGAATAGATAAAACACTACTAACATCAGAACCACCTTAGGATTAGAAAAGCATAAAATTAAAGGACCTGCTCAAAACATAACTTGAACATTCAACACTGGATATAGATTATCTTAAAAGACTACAGAGTAACAGATAAAATATGACAATTTTGGTAAACTGTAAACTTTGTGACAATAGTTAGTGTGAATGGCTAATTAGTAGCCGCCAACATTAGCAAGTTTAGCATCGACAGCTGGACGTACTGTTGGTTCAAAGCTAAAGTGCTACTTCCCGTTTTTAATTTAGTCATCAGAATATAAAGTAGAATTTGTGAAAACAAATAGGGTTGAATTTTGTTGGGCTTGTGTGTTATTTTTTTCTCCACATTTTTTTTTTTAGAAATTTCAAAACTTGACTTTTGTGTTTGGAAAGAGTTTAAGTCAAAGTGTGTGATTATGCTCCTATTTAAGTTTTTGTCACAACTTTCTTAATGGTGGCAATGAAAGAACATGAAGTTTTAATTTCATTTGAACCTTTTTCCACCAGTCAGCTCAATTTTGCAATGCATCTTTGTAGTGAACTGTATCTTTCTCTACATATTGATACAGAAAAAGGAGAGAGCTAACTTAAATTTAAGATCAACCCTTCAGATTAATTATTTTTCATCTGAAATGTCAAAGTCTGTATTTTAATTGTTAATATATAATCTGTCCCTGAGATTTGTTGCTTTCAGAATAGCAGACTAATGCTGTCAGGATTTAAAATGATAGAGTCATTTGTTTAAACCTAATATTCTAACATGCACTAACACCTTTGCATCTGCCTGACACAGGTGCTGGCTTGGTTTGAGGAAGGTGAAGAAACGGTCACCGCCTTCGTCGAGCCCTTCGTCATTCTCCTCATCCTCATTGCCAATGCCATCGTAGGGGTGTGGCAGGTCAGTCGGAGAGCGCGCACACACACAAACACACACAGTGAGGTAATCACAGTCTGGAGGATGAAGGGCACGTGGCTTCCCCTGTTTCACACACACCTAAATAGACTCTCAAACTTAGCAACAGTCACGCACAATAAATCACACACATTGTCGACCCGTTCCGGCCTTGTGTCCTTTACGGACATCGCACTCCTCTAGCAAAGAGTTCAAGGGAAGCCAGAAAGAGAGGTGTGACGTCAGTAAGAGGTCAAGAGGCTGAAGGTCAAAACAACAAGGTGATGACTTGCAGACCCAGCTGCTTGGAAGGTCTAAACAGATGTTTGGGGGTTTTTTCCCCTCAGTTCATAGTAACAATACAGGTTTGAAGTGTGCTTTTGGTTTAGTGGGAGGGCATTACAACCCTGCATCAGTCATTTGGAAACTATGCACAAGGGTTCACACATGGAGGATATGGAGAGGGAAGACAGCTGGCATAAGTTGAGCATTACACGTTGAGGCGGTTGGAGGTAGCCTTGGAAGAAAACCACAGACTGAGCCGAACATCAGCCCAGACTGTTGAATCACAGGCTGATGCAGCGGTCACTGCTCTTCTCCGCAGTATGCTGGACGTCAAACAAAATGTTCTTCAGATTCCACTTCAGTTCAGTGTTAAACGTAAACGTATGGCTACAGTCATTTCATGTGACGCGCCAACACATGTTAGCTCGTTATTTGGAAGCGAAATATAAATTTTGCTTGCTTCTTAATTGTTTTTCCAAAAATACATATCTGGAAAAAAGTGTGCAATGCAAAATAAAGTCCAGTGCAGCCCACTCTCCAGAAGACACCAGATCAGTTCATAAAGTCCAAATCAGTGTAATTTAATCTCAATGTAAATGTTATGCAACGTCTGCGCATCAACCTGAGTACATCATCCGCACAGTGAGATACAGAGGAACCAATTTCACCAGGTTGCGCAACTTTTTTAGGTTTTATTCAAAATGAGAAAACTCACCATCACTGTCTTTCCACTTCCACACAATAATTCACTTATGTGTTAAACTCTCAGTGAAATACACGTCCCGATAAACTTTACATGGCTTATTTGTCAGTTTGCCTATATGACTGGACAAGTGGCTGACGGATGAAGTCGCCGTTGTAATTAATGTGAATTTCTGCTTCAGGAGCGGAATGCAGAGAGCGCCATCGAGGCGCTGAAGGAGTACGAGCCTGAGATGGGAAAAGTTTACAGGGCTGACAGGAAGAGTGTGCAGAGGATCAAGGCCAGGGAGATAGTTCCTGGGGATGTGGTGGAGGTTTCTGGTAAGTCCTACGTTTATTAAAAACAATGCTATGATGCTGTGACCCTGCTAACAGATGTCAACAGAAACAATTTCTAGTGCAGTAGCCACTGTTGTCCCCACATGAGCTGCATTTTCTTTGTCTTTTTCCGAAAGTTGATTTTTTAAAATTATTATTGTGAAGTTCAAACAAGGGTATCTGAGACTCACTCTGTTGCCAGTAGATGTTAATCTTGTTCAGAAAAAAGTTTATAAGAAATGATCAATCTTATCAAAAGAAACAAAGGCCAATGAGACGTCATTCTTCTGGGGCTTGTTGTGAAAATTTTGGTTTGTTCTTGGGGCAAAAATACTCATACGCATAAAAAAAAAATTGGACGTTGTTGTCGGACAGTCGTATAAAAAAACATAATAAATCACCTTGACTCTTCTTGGACTTGCATGATATGAGTTTTTCAGTTCCAGTACAGATCAGGCCATTTGATTTGAGCAGTTGGAACAAGGCTCTGTTAAACTGCAAACCTCTTAAACGTTGCTGCTTAGCCTTTAGCCAGTGGTTCCATCTATTAAGAAATGACACCCTCCTTTTAAGGTAAGCACAAAGAAAAAGGGGTGGAGAAGCTCGACTGTGAAAGCACTTGATATTGACCCAGTCCTCTGTCTCTCCCCGTCCACCTGTTTTGTTCCTGTCATGATCTCCCCAAGGTCTCGCTCTCCCTCTGCCTCTCACAGTGGTATCGGTTTTCAACAACAACACTATTCATCCAAAGTGCTAAGACCAGTCAATCACCCCTGGCCCCCTTCATCCTGCATGCTGCTGTCAGATTGTTACCAAGCTTTGCGCTGCAAATCTCCACAGCAAATCGAGCAAATTAAAAGGAGCCCAACGTTATCTAACCGGCCCATACGTTTTAACGTAAACCAAGCGTTCTGCCTTCCTGTCTCTGCCTGTTGTCGATTGTGCGGACGATAGTTGGTGACAAAGTTCCAGCAGACATCAGGATCATCTCCATCAAGTCCACCACTCTGCGTGTGGACCAGTCCATTCTCACTGGTATGCCTGGCATCAAAAATAGATGACAAAAAAAAAAAGAAAAGAAAAGCTTCTGATGTCTTCACTGATCGCTCTCTGACTCGTCGTTGTGCTTCAGGAGAGTCCGTGAGCGTGATCAAGCACACTGAGGCTGTTCCGGACCCCCGGGCTGTGAACCAGGACAAGAAGAACATGCTGTTCTCTGTAAGTCTCTTCTTTACCCTCCCTAGAGATGTACACAGCTCTCGCCACATTTTACAACCACAGCTAGCATTTTACAAATCATTCAAATCATTACCATCTTTTAGAAAGCCCAACCATATTTTGCCAGTGTGACACCACTGACTGAAGATGATGCTCATACTACACAATCTAACGAGGCGACCAGAAGGTCTCTGATTTTTTTCCCATTTTGAAGAATGGGCCCCCAAGTCATATGTGTCCCTAAAGGAAACAGGAAGTCTCGATGACGGGTTCAAAGTTCACATTCTGATCAACTTTTTAAAGCAGAGCATGAATTTAAAAAATGGTTTCTTTTTCACTTTATAGCAATTAGTTGAGTGCCAGTAGTGATGGCATACTTAAAATAAAAATATTAGAATAAAAATAATTTCTTAATATAATATATTTTGCCTTGTCATTTAACACGTTTTCCATTGTGGTATTTTGTTACTGCAATAAAACAGGAACTTTTTCAGCTTTTTAATCATCTTCACTTCACGTTTCAACAAATGTAGTGCAGTTCGTATTTCTTTAAGATCTGATGATGATGATAGCTTCATATTTTCTTTTTAGTTACACCCCCATGTTACACTCCTTACTCTACCTATTGAAAACGGTGGCAATTGTTTGAAACCATAGTAGTCAAAATCAATGCATTTAGTAGACGGACTAATACTGACTCTTGATCACTCCATGTTCATTTATTGTCAGTTTTCACTACTATTCCCTAATTGCTATTTCTTTAAGATATTTTCCTACCAACTTTTCAGGGAAAACAGTGTTACAGTAATACAGTTGATTGTTTTTGGTTCCAGATTAAACACCAGATTAAAACCCTAAAAGCTTCACAAAACTCAAAATGACCTGAAATAATCTGACAACTGCTAAGACAACGCAGCTTCTAAACTTTTACTGCAACTCCTGCAGGGCACCAATATCGCTGCCGGGAAGGCCACTGGCATCGCCGTTGCCACTGGTGTCTCCACTGAGATTGGCAAGATTCGTGACCAGATGGCGGCTACCGAGCAGGAGAAGACGCCTCTGCAACAGAAACTGGATGAGTTTGGAGAGCAGCTCTCCAAGGTGGGTAAGACTGGCGAACATGATCTGACGTATCCTGCACTTGTTGCTGGTCTTTTCAATATTATTTCAAAATATAACGCTTTGACTTAAATCTCCTGCCGTAACCTTTGCTTGCCTCTCCCTTCAGGTCATCTCCCTCATTTGTGTGGCCGTGTGGATAATCAACATTGGTCATTTCAATGACCCCGTCCATGGGGGATCCTGGATCCGTGGTGCCATCTACTATTTCAAGATTGCTGTGGCTTTGGCTGTGGCTGCCATTCCCGAAGGTAAACCCCAGAGATTAGCCTCAGTTTCACTGAACCAGAGGGTTATTTATCTGCTGGTTGTACGCTGCCACCATCCTGACTTAAATGAAAGAGAGAGTTGAATTTTTTGGTGAGCTACAGGATTTGTCTGGTCTGCTTCTTTTAATGCCACCTCCAAGTAGTCCATAGTTTTAATGTGCAAATGTTTTCCCCGTTTAGTCTGCAATCCCTTCAACAAAAAAAAAAAAAATCATGGCCTTCAGAAGTCACCCAGTTAGCAAAGAGAGGTCTTATAAAACAGAAAATAACCCAGAATACACAATCCCAGTAGGAAAACATGGTGGTGGCTCCAGTATGCTGTGGTGATGTTTGTGTTCAGCATGGATATGTCCTTTGATGGGAAGGCGAATAGAGTTAAATCCAAGTCCCTCCTGGGAGAAAACTTATTAAAGACTGAGAAAATCTGAAACTCTGGCAGCAGATAGATCACTTTTCAACATAAAAACAACCATAAACATACATCCAGTGCTTGATGTAGTTGTTAATACATTGGATGGCCTAGTCAAAGTCGAGAAGAATCTGAGACAAGACTTCAAAAATCATTCACAAACCTAAAAGTTTAGCTATGAAGGTGGCCCTACAATGTACTGACATAGAGGAGGTGAGTGAAATGTATGTTCAAAAACCATGCTTTACTGTTCTACACCTTCACGATTCTGTTAGATGTTAAAATGGTATTACAGTCAGTCATGTGGTTTTAAACTGAACAGAGATTTCTTAATGTCAGTTCTTTGTCTTCATGTCCCCTCTGTCAATAAACCAGTTTTTAGTGTCTGATGGATTCTGTGCCCTCATTTCCATCACAGGGCTGCCGGCTGTCATCACCACTTGTCTGGCGTTGGGAACGCGTCGTATGGCCAAGAAGAATGCCATCGTCAGAAGCCTTCCCTCTGTGGAGACTCTGGGCTGTACCTCGGTCATCTGCTCCGACAAGACAGGAACGCTCACAACCAACCAGATGTGTGTCACCAAGGTCGGTTCGTGTCCACCAACATGTAGTTTTATTTTCATAATTTTTAAATGTGAAGTATGCATTTTAAACCTTTTTCATTGCAGATGTTCATCATTGATAAAGTTGAAGGTGACAGCGTTACCCTTGGACAGTTCGACATCTCCGGCTCAAAATACACCCCGGAAGGAGAAGTGTAAGTGAAAGACTAAACGAGAGATTCACAATATTGAACCACGGTTGCCCTGGAAAACAATTTGTTCCACCTTTCTCTCCAGCACGAAGAACAACGCACTTGTGAAATGCGGACAGTATGACGGACTGGTCGAGCTGGCAACCATCTGTGCCCTGTGCAACGACTCATCTCTGGACTACAACGAGGTCAGCGCAGCATTCGCAGCTATGAATACATTGCACTGATGTTTACGTGCTGCAAGGAAAAAGTGAAAATGCTTTTCCTTTCCTCGCTCCACGGTGCAGTCCAAGGGCATTTATGAGAAAGTAGGCGAGGCCACAGAGACCGCCCTGTGCTGTTTGGTGGAGAAGATGAACGTGTTCAACACCGAAGTGCGCGGTCTGTCAAAAGTCGAGAGGGCAAACGCTTGCTGTTCGGTAAGTCCATGACAGTTCTCATTCAGCCTGCAGTAAGTTGTAACATTATCAATATCTTCCAATAAGTAAAATAATAAGTAAATAAATAAAAAAAATGCCTAACAAAGAGGCTCTTCATAGTTGCATTTTATGCACATTAAAGCCCTGGATTCTTATTTTGTTTGTTGATATTTTAAGTAACGCTATGCAGTGAGAACCTGCTTTGGTCATCAGTTTCGAACTCTCAATACAGCAGGGAGTAGTCGGCAAACATTCCTGGAAAATAGTTAATTAATTTACGATGAAATCCTTCTCAGCACCAAGACGCAAACACACAAAAGCACCTGCTGAGCTACAGCGGGATCTTTTTCATGGACAGATAGCAGCTTAGCTAATTAAAACTGTCCTGATCTTTAATCTTTTAGAGGTAACCTTCATTTGTATTTCCATTCGTCTGTCCACTTCCAATCAGGTCATCAAGCAGTTGATGAGGAAGGAATTCACCCTGGAGTTCTCCAGAGACAGAAAGTCCATGTCAGTGTACTGCTCACCCGCAAAATCCGCCAAAGCTCCCGTGGGGAACAAGATGTTTGTCAAAGTGAGTGGTGGCACCTCTTTGAAACTGTGACACCTAAAACAAGAATTTGGATCTACAGAAATCAAAAGATCTCTGTTTAAGTTTGGAGGAGATCTGTTTTATGCTACACCTGTACTGAAACACATGTGGATTGAGAAATATTTGTTTTAAAGACATGAAAATATATGGAGATTGCTTACAAAAGGGTTTTAAGATTATTGGCGCAACGTGAACTTAAGACTGTGTCTCTATGTCATCGTCAGGGGGCTCCAGAAGGTGTGATTGATCGCTGTGCTTATGTTCGCGTGGGCACCAACCGCGTACCGCTGACTGGACCAGTCAAAGACCACATTATGTCAGTCATCAAAGAGTGGGGAACCGGACGCGATACCCTCCGCTGTTTGGCGCTCGCTACCCGCGACACGCCTCTGAGGAAGGAAGAGATGAACCTGGAGGACTCCACGCAGTTTGCAGACTACGAGGTGGATTGTCTGAACAAAAAGGAACTACAGAAATACATCAGTCATGGCAGAATGCAGTGGATCATGTTTTCCTTCCTTTTCTCTAGACTGACTTGACCTTTATTGGCTGTGTTGGCATGCTTGACCCTCCCCGCAAAGAGGTCATGAGCTCCATTGAGCTGTGCAAGGCTGCTGGCATCCGTGTCATCATGATCACTGGTCAGTCTGAGCACCAGACCAATCTATTCAAGAAGAGACTTGAGCAAAGATTGGTAAGAGATGACGAAGCTCTCATTTCTGCTCTTCTCTTTCAGGTGACAATAAGGGTACGGCCGTGGCAATCTGCAGACGCATTGGCATCTTCTCTGAGGAGGAGGACGTCACTGGTAAGGCCTTCACAGGCCGTGAGTTTGATGACCTCAGTCCGTACGATCAGAAGAAAGCGGTCCGAAAGGCTTGCTGCTTTGCCAGAGTGGAGCCATCCCACAAGTCCAAGATTGTCGAGTTCCTGCAGGGCTTTGACGAGATTACAGCCATGGTGAGGAGAAATATGCTTCCCTTCTGATGAAGGAGATCAGGTAAATATGGCCGAACTAACTCTTCCCCCTTCCTTCTCTTCACCAAGACCGGTGACGGAGTGAACGATGCTCCCGCCTTGAAGAAGGCGGAGATTGGCATCGCCATGGGCTCTGGCACTGCCGTTGCCAAGTCTGCCTCCGAGATGGTCCTGGCCGACGACAACTTCTCTTCCATTGTGTCTGCTGTTGAGGAGGGCAGAGCTATTTACAACAACATGAAGCAGTTTATCCGCTACCTCATCTCCTCCAATGTTGGCGAGGTCGTCTGGTGAGCATGTAGTTTTGTTTTATTTTTATTTTGAATTATGGCAACTGCATAACTGCATCGGAGACGAGGAATCGAATGCAAGACTCTTACGAGATGTAGTTTATTTGTATAAATCGTCTCGTCTTGACTTAACTCACACTCTAAAGACTGGACTGAATAAAAACGAAAAGACTCTAAATGCTAAATGTGACTGACTTAGACTTTCACAACTCTAAATTTGTCCTAGACTTAACTTTGACCAATGCTCTAGAACTGACTTATTCATTTTCTAAAGATTTGACTCTGATTCCAACTTTTTTTTCTCTTGCTGATAAACTAAATACCATTGCAAATCCATTGCTGGCTTAAAAAAAATAAAAGCACTTCCCCTTCTACATTATTTTAAGACTTAAAATTTTGGGGCCATGTATAGAGTAGTGTTGAAGTGTCCCATGGAGGCTAAAAATCTCAGCCATTTGGAGCTCAATATGCAAAAATGCAACATTCTCAACTTAGACTAAACAAATGACTTGTGAAAGTCTCCATTTTATAATATTGAGAAAATAACTAAGACAGTCCTTTAACTCTCCCTTTCTCAGTATCTTCCTGACCGCTGCCTTGGGTCTGCCAGAGGCGCTAATCCCTGTCCAGCTTCTTTGGGTCAACCTGGTGACTGATGGTCTACCAGCCACTGCTTTGGGCTTCAATCCCCCTGACTTGGACATCATGGGCAAAGCCCCCCGGTCCCCCAAGGAGCCCCTTATCTCAGGCTGGCTCTTCTTCAGATATCTTGCTATTGGAGGTAGATTGTTGAACAAAGATTGGCTTACAGCCACTAAAAAAAACCTATTAATTTGCTTGGTTAAATTAGTAAACAGCCCCTATCCAGACTCTCTTTCATTTAAAAATGGTTTATATTATATTATAATAGCTTTATTTACTAATCCCAGTTTTGACGCCTGTTCCTCCAGGTTATGTTGGTGCAGCAACAGTGGCTGCAGCAGCTTGGTGGTTCCTGTACTGTGATGAAGGCCCAATGGTCACCTTCTACCAACTGGTAAGTAACAAAAAAAAAATCATTATACCGTAAAAGTTCTTAAAGTACAAGCACTTCATTATGAGAACATTAGAACTTTGAAAGACTGATACTAATCTTAAATCTTCACGCCAGTCGCACTTCATGCAGTGCAGTGAGGAAAACGAGGACTTCGAAGGCATCCACTGTGAAGTATTCGAGTCTGCGCCGCCGATGACAATGGCTCTGTCTGTGCTGGTCACCATCGAGATGTGCAACGCTCTGAACAGGTGTGGTGCACAATGACTTCCACAAGCTTAGCATGAAAACATACAAATCAGGTTGAAAAAACTAGCAACAGCTTGCTATCAACAAATCAATGCAGCTTTTAGTGATTACTGCTGAGTTATTCAACCCCCTTCATGATAAGCAACTGCAAAGCCAGGCACTATTTCTAATTAGCCTTAGCCTGTATATTAGACACTAAAATCTAAATGTCTGCTGCCATCAACTCTTGCTGCTGGTCTTCTGCAGTCAGTTAAGAGTTTTCACTGCCTACCAGACATAACTTCACGAGTCAACGGAAGATTTCCTTTAGCAGTCTGCTTTATAAGCGTTTCATCACAGGCACACTTGATGCAAATCAAGCAGCATCTTAATAGTAGCAACATCTGGGCTGCTGTCGACTTGTGAACCTCTCACAAAGAATTACAGATTGGGAGGTGAATTATTTTGAGTTTGATGGTTGTCATCGGATTTTAGCTTTCTTTCCATCTCAGCAGTTTTCGTGTAAATGGTTTAGTCATTCTTTTTCTTTTAGACAATAAACTCAGTTCACAGCAGTGGTTGCACAATCGAATTGCGACTTTATGAATAATTTAGAGTATTCTGATAAAGCTGTTGTTTTCTGTCTACTTCGAATCCTTTTTCGAAAAAGGATTTTATAACTTGGGATTGAATGTCTAAGCCGATTAAAGATTTAACCTTACGGTTTTCTTGATTTCTCCCTGGAGTTTTAAAGGAAGCGCTCACAATTCAATTTTGATAGTAATTTTGACATTTTTGAAGATTTCTGAAAATTGTGTATATTCATTTTTTTGTCAACATTGTTCGTTTGTGTTGGTCTAATAATGCATTGAGATTTGCTCGTTTGCCTCCTCCTAAAACCACCCAGCTTGTCGGAGAACCAGTCTCTGGTGCGGATGCCTCCCTGGAGCAACCTCTGGCTGATGGGCGCCATGAGCCTCTCCATGTCCCTCCACTTCATGATCATCTACGTCGACCCCCTGCCTGTAAGTCGTCTCCTCAGCTCAGCCGTAACACTAGGAAGGCTATTCTTTGTTTTTTTGTGCTCTACCACAGCAAACTGAGAAAAAAGAGAAACTTCACCATCCGTCGTCGTTTCGGTGTAGAATTTTCTGGGTCGACTGCTGAAGTGTTTGGGTTTTTTTTCACACTGCTGATCCACAGATGATCTTCAAGCTCACTCATCTGAATGTGGAGCAGTGGTTGATGGTGCTCAAGCTTTCCTTCCCGGTCATCCTTCTCGACGAGCTTTTGAAGTTTGTGGCTCGAACGTATCTGGAAGGTGAGCGGGTTCGGCAACTGTTGTCACAGTTTTGTTTTATTCACTGTCTTATCAGCGTTAACATCTCCCCTTTATTTATTCCAGTTTTAATGTCCTGCCACCTTCTTTCCTCTAATCTTTTTTCACTGATGAGTCTAATTGTCCTCTTCCCTTCCTGGACGCTCCACTTCCTCATTCCTCTTTTTCTGACAATGCAGTCTAAACCCCGTCCCCCTCTTCCGTCCCCCTGTAACAAAACAAGGTATTCTCCTGTCTCAAAGCTGAGGGTTTTCTTTGCACTGTGAGACAATCAGCCTGTGTCCCGAGTGTTGACTGGATCTCTTGTAAAGCTTTTAAAAGTCTACTAATCTTTCTAGATATCCAGGGTGTAGAGAATGAAGTGAGAGAATGTTATACTAGTAACACTTTCTTTGTAATAAAAATACCACTGACCTGCACATGTAGCAGCTCGTGCATTTTTGACCTGTTTTACAGTAACTAAAACTAATCCTGCTGCTTCAAGGTGAGTTTTGTCAGAACATTTCTGGAGTATGCCGGTTCATTTGTTTCCCAAAGCTTTGTTTGCTGTGTTTTATTTTTTGCAAGCATTAAAAAAACGTAAAGATGAATATTTACTTTCATATGGATTTTCACTTTTGCAAGACAGAGTTTAGGCTTCTGATAATAAAGCAAGAAGTTTCTTTTTCAACAGGCACACTCACTTGAAGAGTGTGATAATGTGCCAAAGTATGGGAACACAAACTTATTTCTTTAAGAGGCATTTTGGTAACATATAAAAGAGCTACTTGAATAATATTCAGGGAAGAAGGAAGATGGTTATCAAGATTTGATCAAAAGTAAGAGATTTCCAGGGATTGTGCTTTAAATACGTGGAAAATCTCCAGTGAGGAATGGATGGGTGGACGGATGGACAAACAAATGGATAGAAGAACGGACAGCTGGACAGAAGTGATAACATGTTCGGCTCTTAGTTTATTATCATCTTTAGCCTCATATTTCAGGTCGACTTTGTGAATATGAACGTTTTGAGTGCTAATAAATCCTTTCACATTCACTGTTTTTATGAGGGGCCTTATGGTTTCTAATTTAATGTATTTACTCTGTTCAGAAAGCAGAATTTTTTTTACTTTTTATGGAATTTTTAAACCAAACTTTACATGTTTATTTACACAAACACAAATGAACAAAAGACTGCTATTAAATCTACGGAACAGAACCACAACAGAGACAGAAGGAAACCCGGTAACCAAATGATCGCAGGTTGAGTTTTTGATAAGATTCTCTCCAAAGATAGGCCAAAACGCTGAATATAAAGAGATGCATGGATTATGGACAAATGTTTATCCAGCTTTTAGATAATGGAAATACAAATATGCATCCATTCTTTATTTTCCTCTCCACATTCATCCAGACCTGGAAAATAAAATCGACTTCCAAACATCCCCAAACTGCATAGAAACCCCTCGATGTTTGTTGGATTATTTCTTGGCTCTAACACACTTAGCAATAAACTGTGTGTGTCTCTACAAAGACACACACACCCTCACATCAGCAACACATTGTCTATTTGGTGCGGCGCGCCCCGTTTATAGTGCAAAGCTAATTACTAGTCTGACATCGAGTCCCGTTTTTCTGACGTCAGCGCAGTATTCAGTCAGACCCCGTAAGCCCCCCCCCCCCCCAAACCCCCCCTGACGCGCCAGGCTTAGCAGGTTTTCTGGGGGAAACCCTGAAAACCTTTGTACTTTTAACGAATAGATTTTCTTTGCTTTGTTCGTTCAGGAAAAGTTTAAAAGGAAGCGAGGAAGAGTGAGCATCTGAAGCTGAGGGAGCTGCGGCAACACAACAGGATGGAGAGATAAAAACAGCACAATGCTGCAAACGAATGAAAAACTCGCAGAGTCACTTGATCTAAACGTCGAGTTGTGTGAAATCAACAGGAGGCACAAAAGGCATTTGACAATACACCGAAAAGCTGCAAAAGTATTGTGTTTTTGTTTTTTCTCTTTCTGTGTATGTTCCAAAAAATAATATATAGTTACGGTATTTTAAAGCTATTCTGTTTATTTTATTCTTAAAGAATAAAGATGTGTACTGAGGATAATGGGATTTGTAACTCTTAATCTGTCTGCATGTACAGTCAAACTGCAAAGAGCTCTGAGCCGCAGAACTTTATTATACCTGTTTGATTGTGACCTTAATGCTTGAGCGACATAATGTGACAACTTGTTTTTCATTTTCAGTGTGTAATAAAAACAAACAAACAAAGAAAGATGCTACACATTTATATTCCTCTACTAATACAACGCATTCATTTTCTAATCTCAGTTCTAAAATTTAAAAGGTACGCAGGACGTCTACTCACCTAATAAGTGACAACAAGTAGATTATTAATTACACATAAAAACAAAATACATTTAAAAAATCCTCTATTTTGCATTGCTTTATACATCCTTATTGCACTGAGCTGCATACAGGTCCTTCTTCACTGAGAAATATTGCTTGAATATGTAGAATCACTGCAGAGTCGAGTGTTGCACAGACAAGTGTCAGTTTCATGAACAGATTACGTTCAAATTAGCGTTAGGAATGTGTTACTAGAAGTAAATATAAAAATGGTTCTCGATCAACCGTTTCATTAAGCTAGTGGAAAGCAGTCGATACCGTCTGTGAGAGGTTCCAGTGTCTTAATGCGAAAAAGGAAATAAGTGTTGCATTATCTGGCCTGTCAGTTCGGCGCATGAAGCGTCTCGGTCAGAGCGATATGTTCGACGTTGGGCTTTGGTTTCCTGAGCTTTTCCTCCGCCGACGCTCACGAGGCATCGGCCGGCTGAGACTCCGCTTCGCCGACGCTCTCCCCCAGGATCTCCTTAACCTGTTCCAGGCTCTCCGCCTGCCGGATCAACTCCAGTTTCACCTGGAGAGCGGAGAGAGAGCCAGAGAGACGGAGGATGAGATGTCAGCGGGGGCACGTGCGAGGACGGATCCGACAGCTTACGCCTCATCGCTGGGCGTCATTTCGTACCTGAAGCGACTGCGAGAGCTCGACAAAGTCCCTCTGCACGGTCTGGCTGGTGTCCACCTGAGAGCGGAGACTGATCACTTGGCTTCGGAGCTCCAGACATTGTTGGTGAAGAACGGCCTTAGAGCCATAGAAATAGAAAAACAGAGTTTTACAACAACAAAAGCAAACTCACTTTCCAGGCAGACAACGACCCTAAACATACAGCTGGAGCTGTACGAATGGAAGATTTTGGATCAGTTGTCTCAAACTGAAGAGCTGGGATCCCGATTTCAACAACTAGGTCATTAGCTGGACTCTCTAGAACTCAATTTTCTGCTGAGGAGGCAATTCAGACACATATATTAAGTGTGTTATCTAAAAGTTGCAGGACCTGAGCCCTCAGGGATAAAGTTTGAGACCCCACATTTAAATCAAAGCACATGCATCCATCAGAATGGCCTATTTAAAGTCCCTACAGCCTACCATCATCAGCTCCTCTACAGATTTTACGAGTGTGACTAAATAGATTAGATTAGATAAACTTTATTGTCCCTAAGGGGCAATTGTAAATACATTACAAATATAGTACAGCACGACATCCATGTGACACATACCTCAAATAGCTGAAACCGCATCAAAATAAGAGTTTGTGATCGGGTTTTATTTACTTTATCATGAGTGAGGCCTTTGTTCGAGCTCTGCAAATGAGTGAGCGCCACCCGCAGGGCGTCCAGTTCACTGCGGCAGGAAAGCAGCTGAGCCTGCTGCTGGTCCCTCTGAGCCTGGATCTTCTCCGTCTCTGTCCTCAGAGTGGACAGCTGCACTGCGGAGGCAATCACAAGCGCAGCTCCGTAACTTTACAGTTGTGAGACTTATTACTGCACAGATAGTTAACCAAAGGTGTTTAAAATGAAACGTTGTCCTTCAGGGAAGGTGAATTTGTGAGCAGGGTGACGATAAAGCATGATCTTCACTCACCTTCTAAAACATCTGATGACAGTCGTCATAATCAGCAGCGGCCATGAGGCACGAAGGGAGTGGAAAAAATTATTTCAGCATTACGAACATTAGCAGGATAATCACAGATTAGGAAAAAAATAAACAAACTGTCCACAGACCGTTTTCCTCCGTCCGGCTGTCCAGCTGCTCCCTCAGATTGACGATCTCAATGCGAAGCCGCTCCTCACAGTGCGCCCCCTACAGGAATACGGTAAACTATAAAATATGCTTGAATTGATGTTTTTAAGTAAAAAACATCAATTCAAAGCTGAGTGAACACCTCACTCAGCTCACTCAGAAGAGCTGAGTGAGGTGTTCTGTAACAGAGCGTTTTAAAAATGGTGGATTTACATGCTGTGCGCTCGAGAGGGACGACACTGTGTCTAGTAAGCTCTCGTCAACCTCTTCTCCCTTCAGCCTGGACAACTCACAACACATTTTCCGCTGAGACAGGGACAGCTCAGCCTGCACGGGAGAAAAGAGCGAGGTTGGTTTCAGGCATTTAGAAGCGCACTTTATTTTAATTCTGCATTCCCTAAAAAAAAAAAATGAAAAAGAAAGAAAAGATGCCCTTTATGTCCAAGAAGAAAATAATGCTCATGATTGAGGCTTCCAATTCTAATTCAAGGGCTATTTAGTTTTTAAATTGATCTAAAATACATTTGCTCGCCCCTATGACAATTTAAATTGCTTGAAACCCAAAATACCAAGACCCAAGTTCAAAAACTCCAATTTGAGGTTTATGAAACTCTTACTTTATTTGCAAATAATGCTTTTTTTAATAGTTTATTTTAAAATATATATGGGTAAACATATTATTTATATAGTTCCTGACGCATGCTTCTGATGCGTCACATAATATGAAAGTTGCACACGTGCAGAATCAGATTTGGAAGGTGAACAGGCTTGTTTAGGTTCTGTCTGGTTCAGTAAGTAGAGGAGGATGCAGACAGATATTATATGATGATAATAAATACATTAATATATAACAGTCAACAATAATTTTTGCAACACTTTCATTAGACAAATTCTTCAGATCAGTGTTGTTATACTCACCAGCCGGCTCTGCACAGCATTCTGCGATTGGCTGAAAGATTTCTGTAAATCCTGCAGGAGCGTCTCTGACGCCTGGACCTGAGACTGGAGCAGTGAGACCTGAACACCAACAAACAACTTTTATTCAAATGTGCACATTTCTGACAAACAATCAGAAAACGCATTAATCAGAAAAAGTCAAATTTTCACAGTTTTTTTCGTTGTTGTTTTTGATCAATTCAGCAACAATATGTAAAAGAAAAGCACAAATGTGCTGTGCTGTTCTTAACTGACGCCACACTTTAAAATCACACAGAAAATTAAGCAAGTTTTACTTCATTACATATCATCTCTTGTTTATGCATAAATCAGAATGCAAAAATAATACGCTTTAAACAAACAGGAGCACAAAAAATATGATCACACGTCATATCATCGACTCATATCAGCCAATCAGAGCAGTGTGTCCCACCTGTTTGTGGGTTTGGTGGGTGTGCGTATTCAGTTCTCTCTCCAGCTCCTCCTTCTCCGCCTGCAGCCGGCTCACTTCCCCTCGCAGCTCCGACAGCTGCCAAACACAGCACAGGTTTACTAAAACCCTCTGACCTGCCGCCGCCCGGGAGCCAAACGCTGCCGTCTCCGGACCTGCGCGTTCATGGCGTCCCAGTCGCTGTGCGTGACGAGGCGGTGTCCGGCTGGCGGCAGGTAGATGGCTTCGGGAACCAGCGTTCCCGTGGAAACCAGCGAATCCGTGTCATCCTGAGCGAGGAGCTTTCTGGGCAGAGACGGCGTGTCAAGAGAGAACGAGGACAGCGAAGCCGAGTCGCAGTTCTGTAGTGAGAAATAACCCTCGGCCGAGAGTGGCGAGCCTTCTCCTTCTGCCGCTGCCTCCGACTCTGCGGGTCGACTTCGCGTTTGGTCTGCCGGCGAAGTCGCTTCGTCCTCTTTCGAGCTGTTGACAGCCGACGTCAGAGAGTCATTAGTGGAGACGTCGGCGTCGCCCTGGCCCTTCCTGCTGCTGGTCTAATAGACAGAAAACAGTCGATGAGATTCAGACTAAAATACTTAAAATATTAAAAGAGAAGCAAACTGACCGCATTGTGTCCACCGGTTCTCCTCCAGTCCACAGGCTGGGACTGCAGCACCGCTATCCTGGCTTCATACTGAGCTGCAGTCTCTGATGATGTAGAATAAACCAAATATATTTACTCTTAAATTAAAGATTATGAGGTCAAATCAGCAAATGTTTCTTGCTAAAAATCAGGAATTATTTTTATTGATCATCTACTCAATAATATTAGAAGTAAAAAAACAATTAAGCAAATGAAAAGTAGATGAAAATGTAGTGATCCTGTTCTTCTCTGAAAACAAATTAGAAGGTTTAGTTTAAATAAGAGATTAGTTTCAAAATATTAACTGTTGAAAGAATATATTGTTTAGAATTATTTAGTCTCTCAGAAGCCTGAAGAAAGCCTCATTTTGACTTTCAATGTCTAACTTTAATTTAAGGTGGGAAAAACTAAACTAAATCTTAGAAATAACATGTGGACAATGCAAACTAAAACATTTATCAAATCTAATTTCTATTCAAAGGTGATAGTTGGACTGATCATGTAACCCACATAGTGCGAACACACACAGCTCCTGACCTCTGAGTGCCTCCTGCAGAGACTGTATCTCTTCATCACATTGTTTCTGCAGCTCGGCCAGTTCCTCCTGTTTGCTCAGCTCGCAGATGGTCGCCACGCCCTGCCAGTGCTCGGCCTGGGCCCGGTACTCGGCTAGCTGGGCCTGCAGGCTCGCCACTGAAAACCACACACAGCATTATCGTTTATTACACTTCCCCACAGGAAATCTGATAATAACTGATAGTAATGTCCACATGTTGACACTCCTGGGAGAATTCTGGAAATGTATGAATCTGGTTGCCTAATTTCACACAGAAAATGTTATTTTCTGTTATTTTAATGTGGTTGCTCTCTGTCATTTCGACGGCTTATAGTTTGCACTCCTGACCACTAGGAGGAGATGTGCAGATATTTTCAACTTTATGCACAGAGTGCATGGCGGAGGTTAAATCTGTCCATCCATCGTCTTACACCCTTGTCCCTTAGTAGTTGCTGGTGCCTATCTCCAGCTAATGCCAGTGTGTCGCAGGTAACTAAATCTGTTTAAAATCAAATACCAACAGCTGACAGTGTGCAGATGAACCACTGGTGCGCGATGCAGGATTGCTTGTGGGATCAGGAAACCTCCGTACAGAGAGATGACTTCTGATCACTTCGATAGGACAAATGTTCCCCAATTTCAAAACTTTGAAGTGGCGATTGTAATTGCAGTCCAACAGAAGGGTGCAGATTTATCTGCTTGATGATTCTAATAATAATGTTTGGTTTATTTTTGAGCAAATAAAAACAACATTGCACAATAAAATATTTGTGTTTTTATTTATTTTTTTATACTCTGATCCAATTTGCCAATTTTGGCCACAGGGCAAAGACCCCAGTGCTTTAGGCCAAAATAAAAACATTAAAATAAAGAAATGAATGAAAGAAAAACTCTTGTTAGCCTGAAAGCAGACAAAAAATATGTTCAAATGCTAGCATTATGTTTTAAATGCTGAATAGTTTAATTTATGCTAAGATCTAAATATAAAGTTAATATAAACCAGGACGCTATTAAATGATAACGTGCTACAAACCCCACATTTCAGCTATCACACATGATTAAAGAAAAAACGTTACACGTAGCTCATTAAAACCAATATTTTATTTAGTGGAAATAAAGCCTCATCAGAACTGAGACAAATCTGCACATGCTGGCAAATTATTACGCGTTTTGTTTTTCTCTTTAATTTACACCTACTTAATAAATTCAAAATCTTTTGATTTAATTATACACAAACTGGTATTTCAATAAGACATTAAGAAGTCAAATTCATATTTTGAGCTCTTAAAAATCTATATATTGAAAATAATTTGATGACAAGTGCACCACTATCATTGCAGAATGCATATTTCTTTCTAAATTAAGGTAGTTTATGTCAAAGCTTGATTACTTAAGACTTACTAAATAAAAATCACAGATAAAATTACTTTTAGAGTAAAATTTGACTTCTTAGACATGAGAGTAAGATCACTGTTTAAGGGAAACTGCACTTAGTGAAATGTCTCCATAATTTGACGTGCAGATGAAGCTTGGCGTCAGTAAAAAAAGCTAATACAGGATTACAAATCTAAACAATAGAAAAAGAAAAGTGCAAGCAAGGGTAACTTCAATATTTACCCAGTTATTTTCTATAAGCATTACAACTCACCCAGGATATTAAAACAGGAAACCAAACACTAACTGCAGCCACAGTTCACTCTTTGTTGTACTGCTGAACTGGGTTCAAATTCTCTCAAAGCTGCGCTTAACCCAGTTGCTTTGTGCTGCTTTTATCACTTTTTCCTTCCACAAAATTTTCCATCGCAATGCTTGATTACAGTATTCTGCCAACAACCAGTTTCTTTAGCAATGGCCTTTTGTGACTTCTACTCCATTTGAAAGACTGATTGGCAGACAGCTGTCAAATCAGCTCCCTCCATGAGTATAGGCCATACCTAACAATTTTCTAAAAAATAAAAAATGTCAACTTTTAATTACTTATAAACCAAAATGATAAAAAAAATAGAATAACACTTAAAATACTTGAGATGTTCTTGTATATTTAATACTGAACAACAGAAATTATATTGGATAATATTCTCATTCCGAGATGCACCTGTATATGTCACACCAAACCTGACGAACAACACATTTTAATTCTATTTTTCATTTACAATTAGAAACAAGTACTTTATCTATTTGTGACGACAAATTTAAGGTGGACAGTTTTGTAAAAAGGAAAAAAATATAATCACTATTTATCTTTTAACAAAACTACTAAAATACAAACAGCAAAAGACTTTTATTTTAAGGCATATTTTAAGACACCTAAACAAGCGTTTGAGGAATTTTTACTTTACTTCATGATGCGCAACAGGTAGTCTTGACTTGACTTTCAAAATGGCACAGCTAGTAAAAGAAGATGTTAAAATAACCAAACTTTACACAAACAGGTTTCACATTTCTAAAACGTCATTTAATGCACCAGTGACCATTCAAAAACATGCAATTATAGGCATTTTCGCTTCCACTTCTCATTATTTACTTTCGGAATCGCTTCTCTTTCTGGTCAGGTGTGGGTAACTGGTTTATAAACTAATATTTAATGTTACTTTGCCTCATTAGCAAATATTTTATAAAACTGTCTTCCAACGTATCAATTTTGTTAGCTGGATGTGTTAGCTGCTGCCTAGCCGCTGCAGTTAATTTTAATGGTCAATCATGCTAACAGGCCGTTTATCTGTTAACGTAAGCAAGCTAAAGCTTTAACCCAACACTAGAAACAAGAAAATATTTTCAAAAAATTAAACTCAAGCTTTAAATCTAATTGCACTGTCTCGCAATTGTTTGTAGAGCAGATTAGAGTTAAACCTGTTGCTTTTAGTACCTGTGTCTTCCTTCTCCGAGCTCATCTTCTCATCAGACAGCTCAATAACAGGCAGGACATCGGCGAGAAATAAAAAAAAAAAATGAATTTTTTTTTTTTTTTAAACACACGAGTATTAACAGTTCCTAAAGTCCGCTTCAGTCATTTTGTAGGAGGGCGAGGGTTTGGTGTGGAAAGCATTAGTTCAGGAAACAACTTTCCCCGGTCTGAGCCTGCGGAAAACACGTCAACCTCCTTCCTGTTCACAAAGTCCTGACCCTGGATGCCATTACAGCAAACACTCAGAAACAAGCCAGGAAACGTGTTTATTTCACTCTATGAGATGTTAAATGTATACGAGTTTTATTGCGGGCGTTACTGTTAAATACTATAAATTTTACTTGGAGAAAATTTTGTAAATGTATATTTTTGGCAGTTTCTTCAGAGTAAGCAGACACAATATACAGTAGAGTTGCTGTAATTAAAAGCATATATTTTGAGACACACCCAATCCCCATTTTAAAATCACGAGTTAACTGATTAACCACTTTCCCTTGATTTATTTATTGCCAGCCACACCCAGGGCCTCATTAGAGCCACACTTGGATTCAAGAAGTCATAAATAGAATCTGCCTGACAAGATGATCTTGCTTTTGCAAATTTTTTAAATATTTCCACAGTACGAGTAGTTTTCAATGACACGATTCATTTTGTGAAGCGCACCAGTCCCTCCTGCAGCAAAACACTCACACACCATGCCAACAGAAAGTTGCAAAGCAAAGATATATGCTGGATTTGTAGAAATTGAGACTAATTTTAATGAACATTTG
>CAEGAF010058582.1:0-19150 GCA_903067075.1 Micropoecilia bifurca
AACAGTCACATTATATATATATATATATATATATATATATATATATATATATATATACACACACACACACACACACACACACATTTAAATATAATGATTGAAGTCACTGTTCCGGTAAGAAATATTTGGGTTGGAATCGAATTTTTATTATAAACTCATTTTAGGATTGTCTTGTATAACTTAACGGTGAAAAAAGGACTACAAGAACTTTGTCATGGTGCTCTTGTGCAATGAATTTAACTAATCTTTAGCTTTTTGGAACAGGAAACATTTTTCTGATTTAAGACTAAAATTGTTATACATTACATTCAGACTTCTGCTTGTAGCTGCAGGTGTTTAGACCTGCTGTTTATAATTCCAGAATGTCTCAATTCCTTCTGTCACATTTTTCATTAGTTTTAAGCATTGCTCAAAACTTGTCCCAGCTTTTAGAAAAGCAAGATCCTGCAACAATTGATTATAAAAAAAAAAAATCCTCAAAACAAACATCAACTTAACTTAAGCAGCTTATATCCAATATTATCCCAGCTGTTGTATTGGCACCTTGCCATATTGTAAATGTGAGATAAACTACAAGATCCTGTTGATCATCTGCAGCTCACTGCATGACCTTCTTCTCATTCTGCTCTGATCGGATGCCTTTGTTCCCCTCTTCACTTTTAGCCCACTCATATCCTCATCTCAGCCTTGCATCGATCCCCCACTCCAGCAGAACATCATGGGCTATAGTACCTTTAGCTGTTTTAGCGTCAACCATCTGGGATTATCTCAGCCTAAATCTAAACCCCACCTTGATGGGAAAGGCTTTTTATAGACCTCAATCCCAGTTGCACATTTCTCTTCAACAGGATCAGTCTGACTCTCGGTCTTTTCAACCTCAAACACTGTTGCATTTCTATTTCTTTGTGTAAAGCTACAGCACATTTGGACTTTATCCTGGGACAAATTATTTTATTATGACATTTTCTGATATTGTCACTAAATTAAGAAATAGGGATCAGAATTCAGACAGTCCAGAGTTAACCAAGCAAAAAATAACAGAAAACAAAGGTATTGAATTTAGCTGAGGCATAAAACCACAAACTAACCTAAGGACAAAGCAAATAAGGGCAAAGGAAGATAAAACACCAAATACAGATCAGACCATTACAACCGAGCATCTGTATTTTAACTACAAATAATGCAAATATCATCTTTCCATGCATACAAAACATCAATCTAGTTAAACATGACAATTAATCTCTGGTGCATCATTGATTCATCTAAACCGTGAGAGATGAACTGACTTCCTGTGTTGTTCTGTTTTATCAGCTGGTAATTTGCTCTTCAGTTGCATTCACCCGGCACCACAGGTGCTAATCTGATGAAGTGGCCGAAATGACAAAAACAGCAGGGGTCTGAATGCTAAAGAAGCCTCTGACACCTGCTCAGATGAAAATGCATGAAATGTGGGAAAATAATCAATGCTGCGCTGAACTGGATGTGATAAGGACACTCCACTGTGCCGGTGCACCTCAGTCCATCTCAATTAGTGGAGTTAATCACCTGGAAGCATGTAAATTCATGTGTGGTGTTGAAGGTTATTTCCCAAGGTCTGACTGGAGGTAGGTAATGAAGAAGATAACTAACCTAGCTTCATGCTATGCCAGGCTGGACACATTTATTGGCAACATGGGCATAGATGTGACGAGGACCTGAGTCGATGCCATCATACACAGTGATGATGATGTAAAGGAGCTTTGAAATAAACAAGAAATTCAAAGCTGCCCCTTAATGATCTGCACCAATGAGTGAGACATTTGTGTGTGTTGTTGAATTTGTGAGGGTTTTATTTTGGAGTGAATGAATTAAAAAAAAGATGAATACCACAATGATGCAGACTCTGGTCTGTAAACAGAGTTGGAGTCTGTTTGCCGAGTGCTGACAGCAGTAAGACTGAGGAGCTTTGTGATTGTGGGAACCTCTGAAAAGGAGAACCGACAGACCAGTAATGAAAACTCATCAAGCTCCTACAAATCAGGAAAAATAGCTTCTCATGGCAAAGAGTTCCATCATTCATCCATCCGCTTTCCTTACCCTGAACAAGCCTGTGGAGAATCTCAGAGGCTTAGAAGTTTTCTTGCCTTGCTTTCCCAGAGTTTTATATATTTGCTAAATGTAATATTGGGAGTTACTTCAATTGGATGTCAGTGTTCCTGTCAACAACAGCAGATGAAGTCTTGCTAAAAGGCATCAAATTTAATAAAAATATATACACCAAACTGTCTCACATGCCATCCGTGGGTGTCTGCTGGCATTCATCTTTGGCTTCAGAGGAAACCTTGACTGAAAGAATATTCAAAAATACACTTTGCACTGAACAGATATTTGAATGCCAAGTCACAAAAACATCATGGTTTGCATGTCCAGTTTGATAATGTGTTCTTTACTGCACAGTTATCAGGTGAAATAAATGACTCACCACTTCAGAATTATTTGCTTTTAACAAATCAAAAGCATATTAATAAGCTATTGTTTGATGATACTCAGTCTTATCTGAAATGCATAATTTTGATAAAATAAGTCTCCAAAATGTTGCTTAATTCTGTGTGTAGTGGATTTGAGTTCCTCTGTGAAGGATTTAGATGATATATGCAGCTTTGTTTCATCTTTCTTCATTGAGTTTATGCCTTTCATGCATATAATGAAAAACTGTTTTACATGGACCTCCTGCATTTTTATAAGTCATCTTATTCATCTATTGTCACAGTTCTGGAAGTATTTGTTTCATGCATCATCCTCATTTGGAAAACTCAATTTGGTAATCACAGTCTAGAGATGAACTATTGAGACTCACAAATTACATCAACCAGAAAACCTTAAAGGTTAGGACAAGTCTTAGGCTTACTGTTTTTGCTCATTCTTCAGTCAGTTCCAGCAATGTTGTGGTCTGTTCAGAGCGAGATGTCTGAGACTTCTTGTTTTTTAAATCCAAATAAGTGTCTGCAGGCCACGCCTCCCAACTCAACGTTTTACTCTTGCAGGTGAAAATGGCTGCAAAAAGAAATTTGCAAACAAACGTACATATTTGAAAACTAGAAATAGAGCCTCTGGCACAACCAACAAGAATACAGCAAGTATTTTTGTTGGAATAAAAACAAAACTTACCTTTTCCAGCAGCCACTGTAGCGCATACAGCGTAAATCATCTGGCCAAACCTGAAATGGTAAATTGTTCAGACATCAAAAACAATAACTTTTTGCCAAAAACCAAATGGGTGTTTTTTTTTAAGGGCTGTAGATGTTTTTTAGAAGCAGTAGAAAAACAAATGGAAGAAGAAAAATGTGGAAAATGTCATTTTTGCATAATAAATCCTCCTTAAAATTGGCTTTGAGTTTCTCTGACCAGTTATTCATCATGGTCATTTTCATTCAGTATTCCTTACCTTGGTCTTCACTATAATTTCTGCTTAAGTCTGTATTTTACAATATAAATGATCATTAATGAAAGGTTGTAAAATTGTTAAATCAGAGAGAGCATGAACCAGTGGTATTTTTAATCGAGGCATTAAAAACAATGAGCGAAGCCTGGAAAACATCCAGCATAACCGAATGTGGTAAACAGAGTAGAAACCTTTCAGTAGGAATGTTCTGCATACCAGCCTCGTCGAATCATTACTTTTATGAAATGTATTTAGACATGAATAAAAAACCGACAGCTTTAAGATGAATCAAACACTGAAAGTGTCAGGTAGTGAAATCTTATTCAGTACATTGAATTATGATCAGATTCCCTGTGAAGACACTTCTGTTAGGTTGTTGCATTAAATGCAAACCAACTTTATCACCTCACTAATTCAATTTCATTTTAAATGTATTAAATAAAAAAGATTTCTAAAAAATATCTGACTTTTTCGAGTCACTATTTAAATGTTTGTCGAACAAATGTATAAGCAGAGGAAGTGATGGAGCGTTCTGTGAACTAAAAGCTTCCCAAAGTGTTTATATCAAGCTTAACATTAGTTTGCACTGCCAGCTCTCCCTCTGCGTATACTGATGCACATCATTATTGAAGTACCTTTTAGACCGAGTCCCGTTGTGCATTAGCTGTCCATTTATTTAACAAATGCAAAGCTATAGCGGTACTGTATTTTGCTTTTTCACAGAGCTTTACATTTACTGTTAAAGCAGCTCTCTAATCACTGGAAGAGGCTTTTAGGGAGCTATTCTGTGTCCAGAAATAACCCAACATAATTTTTTAAACCACATAAAAACTACTGTTTCCTGCAAGATAATGTTATTTAATGTGTGTCTCAGCTTTCAAACTCTGCTTTCAACCGAGGTCAGGGTAAATGTTACGAAGACATTCAGGAGAAGCGTCGACAAAGTATAAATTCTTGCTTCTTTGTTTACATGAAGAACCTCTCAGAAGGTCTTTTGATTGTACCATGCCAAGAGAGCCCTTGAATCTCTTTTTATTAAAGTAAAAACAGGAGCAGCTGAAGGCAGCTTAAGGTTTCAGCCTTGCTATATAAAATATTCTTTGGAAGAAGATGCGTAAAGCAGAAGAAAGACTAGATAATCCCAACATGCACACTCCTCATCTTCAGGTCTAATTATAGCTTGGGTAAGTGTTAAAAACTGTCTGGAAAGCTTAAAAAAAGCAAAAATGAAAAATTTCATGACACCTCCTGAAGATGGTAGCAATCTAGATACATGTAAACGTCATAATGTGAACATATAGAGGACACAAGCACAGAGAAGCTTGCAGAGGAGAATATTTTAATAGGAATAAACAATGGGTGACTTACAGCATCAATGTGGGAAGATGCAAGACATGAAGCAAAGACCTGGAAACAGACTATGCACTGGAAGAAGCCAGTGAAAACAGACAAGCTTACATACTGAAGGAGAGGCGTAAGTGACAAAGCACCAAGGAGGACTAATCAGGAGAGAATGGAAAACAGCTGAGAGAAGGAAACAGCTGGGAAGAAGAGCAAACTGATCGGCAGACGGAAATGAGACATAGAGACACAGAGGAATAATACAGCAAAAATCCAGTAAAGGACAATCCACGGCAAAAGAGGTGAAATAAGAGAATATATTAACTAAAATAACAAAAAAATCTAATAAATAAACAAAAAAAGTTATCAAAACAGAAACACAATGAAATTCAAACTCCTGTTTTTCTTTATCAGATGTAGTGATTGACTATGAATTTATGTTTGTAGTTTGTATTGGTACAACAAACTTTCCTAGCCACCAAAGATTCCAGAGTTTAGAATGAACGATCACAAACAGCACTGTGCCGGGAAAGTGCTTTATTTTGTATACTTGCATTTTGTTTTACTTTTTCCCCCCGATAAGATTCAAGGAGACTTAGTGAGAAAGAGGAAAATATTGGAAAAGTTTTAGTCATACTCAAAGAGTGAAAATTGGCAACCCTGGAAGTAGCGGGGCAAAAATGGAGAAATAAATTAGTTCAATGGAAAAAAATGGATGTAGCAGGGCAAAAAAGGAGAAATAAATTAGTTCAATGGAAAAAAATGGATGGATGGTGGATGAGAGAAAGAATTAATAAAAGAGAAAGATTGAGAACAAAATTAGATAAGAGAGGTGGGTCAAGAGCACAAATCCAAGTGTGTATTGGTGAGTCGGATATAAATAGATAATTAGAGGTGTGTTTCAACTCCCAGTCCTGCTCCTGAACTTAAGTTACTGTTTAATGACTTGTGATTAAAGAGCTGATTTCCTAAATAAACTGTTACAATCTCTTTCAGAATTTACAATTTAGGATGTAGATTCTACAAAGTGTACACATCTCTTTAAACCAGTGACGGAAACAAAAAAGAAAACTGGTTTTGGAGGCTGACAAGATCTGGTGAGGGTTGGAAAAAAGGATCCTTCCTTCTAAATAAAACATTGAGGTCAGGCTCCTCATACCTTGTGAGAAAATGTGTTTTCAATTAACCACCCTGGGATATTGGCGGCACGTTATTAAATGTCTATGTTTGGCACAGAAACAGTGTTGCACCAACTACCACAGCAACCTGGTGATGGCAGCATCTTTTTCAACGGTTACTTTGTTTGAGGTAGAGCTGATGTTTGCAGAATTTGGAACAGTTGAACAGTTCCAAATTCTGCTCAGCTTAGAACCAAACTCATGTTCATCTTAATAATTACCATGAGATAGCAGTGAATAAAGATGAATGATTATTAAAATTTAGTCACCTTTGTTTCAACACAGTAGTTTAATGATGTTTAACTTATGCAACCAGGTTGTTGAGGCTTATTTATTTTTACATTATTGTCTCTAAGAGTTGTGCAGAAATGATCACACTAAAGGTGGACAATTTCTCATTAAAAATTAACTGGACATGTAGACTTTTAAGAGACTTCACAAAAATAAAATACAGTGTCCACATTGCTTACATTTTAAATAAACAATGACCTTCACACTCATTTGTTTTGATTGCAGGAAATAAAAACTAGGTACAGATTTTCTGAGGTTATAGTGTCAACTCATGTATCAGCATCCGAGGTTTACTACACCAAGATCTTGCTTATTTAATTCCATTCCCTTCCTGCTGTGTAACCTTTAGCCAATTCTAAAGAATAACAAGTTAGAGGTTAGTGGCTGGTTTCTGTGGTGATTCATTCAATGTCAAAAACATATTTATGGTCATGACTGGGCTGAGTAGTACAAACAAATATATTATAAAACCTAATACATGTATGTTGGAGACAGTATAGATGCTTTAAAATCTGGACTTAATTATTAACAATTTAAAACATTTATCGATCTGGTTAAACAATAACCCACCTGTTTAGTCCAGAAAAAAATTCGGATGTTTGTCAAATCTTTGCCTAAGGGAATTTTGCCACCCTGACTTGTCCCTTGTCACATCCTCCTGGCTGACAGGAGCCATTAGAATCCCAGAGACGACGGCTGAGCGAAAGCACCAGGAAGAGCAAGACAGAGATTAAAGAGACAGGAAAGTGAAAAAGACAGGGAGAGGAGAGGCGGGACAGGGGTTGACAAGAGGACACGGTGACGAGAGTTACAAAGTGATAAACTGACGACTACAAACAAGACGAAAAGCTTTTCTATGACTTAGGCAATCTCAGCATCTCACAGATTTCAACCAGGTTGAACTTTAGTTTTGCATATGTATCTGAATGTTACGGAAGCGCATTGCTGTCACGCAGGAAATAAAAATCGAGAGCTATCTCGTTAAAACGAGATACGACATATGTATCTCGTTTTAACGACATACGTATCTCGTTTTAACGACATACGTATCTCGTTTTAACGACATACGCATCTCGTGATAACGAGATATTATCTCGTTTTAACGAGATAGCGCTCGATTTTCTTTTTCCAGCGTGACAGCAATGCGCTTCCGTAGAATGTATAATCCGACTTATAGTATATTGTAGTGATGGGTCCGGCAACACCGATGCATCGGCGCATGTGTCAAGCCTATAGACCAAAACCCGTGACGGTGCGCGTATTGGTTTCAGCAAGTCACGTGACCGATACAGGAACTGTTTCGAAATGACATTAACGCGCCAAACTGTGTGTGAAAAAAGAAACAGTCCATGCATCCTCTTTTCAAACACATTCACTTAAATTTTCACTTTATGGTACATTTTCACTTTATTTATTGACTGTATATCAAATATATTTTAAATTTAACTGAAGATATGGCAAAATACAATATATCATATTCAATAAAATACAAAGACTTAAATCTTATTGTGTAGACTAGGTCATTAAATCACTACGTTGCCTGTAGCAATGTTTAATGTCCAGCAGGTGTCAATATTGAGTGACACAGAATCGACACAGTTTTGCTATGTGTCAAAACGATACATGACGCCTCATCTACCCATCACTAGTATATTGTCATGTTTGTGTATTTAAGGAAGAACCGAAATGGAGAGCTGACTTAATACTTGCTGGATTTCAATGGTACAGAAAGAAAACTTACTGGTTTTGGAGAGGGACAAAAACAGTAGCGATAACTGGCATAACATGGAGGTCGAAACAGAACAGTAATGACACGGAAAACAAGAACATATGGAGAATGGATGGAGGAACCAGTGGAAAACAATGCAGACAGAAGAGCTTAAATACTGAGGGGTAAGTAGAAGTGGCCATGGAATCAGAATAGCTAATCAGAGAGAAGTGGAAGCAGCTGAGGGAAAGTTCATTCAGGGGAGAGAGAGAAACAAATTTAAATTAATGAGATCTGCATCAAAACTGCCAAACTTTCTGCTAGCGCAGTGGTTAAGATGGTGCCTATATCCAGTGGTCTGTTATGAACAAGTTCCCATTGCATCACAGGATAACACAGAGACACAAAGGAAAAAACAACAATGCACACACACATACTCACCTGTGGACAATTTAGAGAAACCAATAAACCCAGCAATCAAGTTTTTGGACCATAGGAGGAAGCTGGAGTACCTGGAAAGAACCCATTCACACATGGGGGGACCATGCAGACTTCAAGCAGGAAGCCCACAGGATTCAAACCCAGGATCCATTTTCTGCAAGGCAACAGTGTGCAGACCACTACACAACATTCCCAAAATATATAGTTTACTTGTTTACATTCTGCTGCAAAGAAGAAGAGGAATGGCCACAATTATTGTCTCCTGGGAGAAAAGGCTATTATTTTCATGTGTGTGCTGAAATGGAGGAAGGCCTGTGTCATATTGTATGCAGTGTTGAGCTGAAACAGCTGGAGCTGCTGCTGCTCTTCAACTGCTCTAACCCAATTATTTTCCAACCTAATACAATTTTTCTGCACTTCCATTTGATTAGTAGGACTGTGCGTGTAATCCCTCTTCATCCCGTGGAGCCGTTGATCATTTGCTTCTGTTTGTGAGGAGCGTTTCTTAAAGGTCACCCTTCCATTGTGAAGGATAGAGTTGCTCCAAAGAGGCTGCACCTATGTTTATACATTGATTCTTATCTCGTTCATCCACCTGACTGCAGTATGTGTGAGAAATTATGTGGGATTAATTGCCTTTGTTTGCAGTTTTCATGGCCAGCAGCACTGCATGCGTGCCTCGATGGATGCTTGCAGATTATTTGTGTGCAAAGGTAAAAATAGCCCAGCATGTGTTGACTCAGTCGGTGAGAGGACAAGGCTTTATGTGGTTCACCTACCTTTTTCTTCCACTGATCACTGCTTATTGATCACATGTCTGCTTAATCAATAATTGCTATGCATGGCATTTCTATCTTCCATCAACATCTCAAGCCATTGGTGATGATCTTCAGGGAAACTGATTATTTGTCCAAACAGATGGTGACATTGGGAGAGTAAATTTGTATAAGGAATCATTCCCCTCCTCTGCAGCACAGGCAATATGTCTGCCTGCAGGCTGACTTTTTAATATTTGCAGCAACACTGAAATGTGGGTTATAAAAATATGAGTGATGATTTTATGACATTATTCAACATGCTTTATTAACATTCTGGTGGCGGTGTGTGCACACTGCCACAGCCGGTGACTCAAACAACCATTTGAGAGACAAAGAGTGGAATAAAGTCAGAAACTTCATTTAGTAGAAGGCAGTGAACACAGATGAACAGCAGGGGAAAAGTATGAGTGAGGATTGTTGAAATACTGTCCTGAGGGAAAGTCATTTAAGTTTGTTCTCTGCCACAGTTTCTTTCCAGAGTGGTTCTCTATGGGCACCAAAGGAAAAATAATTAGTTCATAAACCCTTTAAGTACTGCAGCTCTTTGGCTGTAATTCACAATTATTCATTTCCAGTCGTTGAGTTTGAATGGGCGCATAGTGTGACTAAAGCACACATTGTGTGTTCATGCAGTGTGAATGACACAGAGGCCAACATTTGCAGTGTTCCTTCACAAGGTTTATCTTTAAGCCTTTAGAGAAAACCAATCAGAAAAAGAGGAGCTATCAAATAACAAAACTAAAGTCCATTATAAATCAGCTTGAAATGATTCAACACTTTAACTAAAACCAAGCATTTTTTTCAGACATTGCTTTAGTTACTGCAAAGTCCAGAATGAGACTGTGCTAAGGGTTTTATTTAACATGCTGCATAAAACCGGCTGACAAAATGTTACAATATTGCTCTAGAATTTGCATATATTTAAGATGGGTAAGATGTTTCCATCCAGCAAACTGAAAACAAATTGACAAAACAATTCCTGGTAAAGGGTTTTTTTCTTTTTGCCATCAACAGATGCAAGCTCAGCATGAGGGATTGCTGCAGAGTTAAAGACTCGATGCAAGCGACAGTCCATTGACTTTACAAATTTGTAGACTAAATCAGATCAAATTTGAATATTGTACTCATTTTGAAAATTGTGCATTAAACCTTTAAAGTTCATATCATATCACCTTGGCCAAGTTCAATGCAATTTTATGATACAATTTTATGGAACGGCGGAGGGGAGACAGATCAATTAAGAACAGCAGGAGAGAGAAAGCATCACCTTGGTATAACTTAATGGTAACTTTTACAACTGGCTCAGATTTGCCCAGCAGAATTACCTTTCACTTTGCCATTGAGCTCAATATGAAGGCCGACCTTCACAGCGAGTTCAATGAAGTGTCCTATTGGTGCTTTACAGTTCCAACAAATCCTGGTTTATCACCAAAGCATCTTAATGTTTGGAGTTGTTGTGTTTGCTGTTTCACACGTGCATTTGAAAACACATGAGTGCATAAAGAAAGCAGTTCTTATGACCAAAGGATGCTAAAAAAAAGTTTTTTTTCCTGCCACTTGCATTTTATTATTTGCAATATATTATGGATATGCAGTTAAACTGAACTCTCCACGGCAATATTATATTCCACCATATTTTACTGCAAGCGGGTAAAAACCTCTAATGAAAACTTCCACCTGTTTCTCCATAAAAATAAATACTGTTTTCCTCCTGAAAAGAAGCAACACAAACAATTTCCACCATTAGTCCATATTAAATAGGTTTCCATTGAGTAAGAGTCAACAACAATAACAGACAAAAATCCTTAATGATGAGTAATCGCATCAAAAAACGCGTATCAGTTACCTCCCAAATGAGTCAACAAAGCAAATCTCCCAAATAACAAATGGTGGCATGCCACTAATCGTTAAGCTATTATAAGCGGATGGGCTAATTACTGTACATCTGCAGGGAGCAGGGGAGGTTGCAGTTATTGCAGATGATTTCCCACCGCTGTCAGTCTACCTAATGGGAACCTGCGCCACAGTCTCCCAACTTTGGTGCTCATTTAATCTTCTGATTAACTACTGCTTGACCCTCACTTGGAAAACTATATTAGGAAAAAATAACTTTTCTAATTTCTTTCTGTTGTTTTGCTTCTCAGTTAGATGCCAGACAGCCTGATATAATTCACAGGTCTCATGCAGTGCATAAGTGAGAGGATCATTACTAATCTAACAGGGAGCAGATGCCATAAATTTACACTGCAAACATTCAGCTAATGATTTTACTCAGCGTATGCAAAATGACAGACTAAGAAGGATGTTCCCCCAACACCTCCAGCTGTGTACCAGTTAGGAATTCAGGTCCAAAATAATTTGCAGAGTAGTGACAAATATTTCATTTCCACCCCATTTAAGACGTAATCACCCAATTGAGATTTACTGATATTTTTAAAGGGGCAGTATTATATATTTTCCATGCATGTAGTCATGTCTAGACCCCCCAGATCTTCTGGTTCTGGTTCTGCTCTGCATCCCCAGAACCAGAACCAAACGCGGAGAAGCAGCTTTCAGCTTCTATGCACCACAAATTTGGAACAAACTTCCAGAAAACTGTAAAACAGCTGAAACACTGAGTGCCTTTAAATCTCAACTTAAAACCCACCTGTTTAGAGTTGCTTATGGATAAATTGCAGGTTTTAATGTCTTAGGTTTGAGAATCCTTGAGAATTTTAGTCGATCTGCTAAAACTCTGTTTGAGGAGACCCCATTAGGGCAAGTCCTCATGTGGATTGATGTTTTTAATGTTTTTATTTTTACTTTTAATTATGTCTTTATCTTTTTATCTTTTTTAATTTTTTTCAAAATCTCTGTCTCTTTCTGTTTTTATTTTCATTTTAATTGTCTAAAGCACTTTGAAATGCCTTGCTGCTGAAATGTGCTAATCAAATAACATTTGATTATTCATAGTAACATTTTATAGCCAAATCATGCAATGTTACCTTCAGTTGTTATGAAAATGCTGTACATATCAAACATGACTTAAAAGCAACTTGACTCTGTAATTTAACGCCCTGAAAATGGGCTTCTGTCTCTTTAAAAACTCATGCTCTTTCTGAATCGCTGCCTTCTGGAAGATATCATAATATAATTTCTCCTTTAACCCTTTAACACCCCTGTGATAATGTTTTCACCATTGTTGCACTGAAAAGTAGTTAATAATGAGCTCAGCACAAGTGCAATTTGAAGTTATAACATGATGTTAGGATCAAAAAAGCTCATGCTTTTTAATGTATCCTTTTAATGTTTTTAATTTGACTTTAACCTTTGACATCACAGTTTAGCAAAGTTAATTTTTAGGCTTAATTTTGTATAATCACATTTATTCGGGGGATTTAGACCTTTAAGCCTGGTCTTTATATCTTTCTAACCCTAAAAATAAATCACAAATCATCTTCTTTGTGACATAACATGGAGGTAAAACTGATAAAACTGAACAACATGTCCTCTGGTAGCTTGAGACCACAGGCATATGTGGCATAACTGTAGAGGTATCTTATCTTTGAGTAATGTGAGCTTTTTAAACTATAAACTTTTTTCAACAGGAAGGTTTTAGCTTTAAATTGTCAAGACATTTGCTTCATGGTCTCCAGTTTCTCACATGCTTCTGCCTGTTTACCCCTATTACCTTACTGCATGTCGGTTTTGAGTTTTAATGGCAGAATGATGTGCTTCCTTAAGCAACTAAATCTCCAGCATTAGCTTCCTATGTATCATGCACAATGTGACTACCAATTAAACACATCTTTTTGGAGATATTGAAAAATTCAGTCTCACTTGTGGCCATCCCTAGCACTGGTTATTTTATGTACTATTATTTAATTCTCTTATTATGGATTCTTTTTAAAATAAAAGTGGTTTTTAAGTGTTTATGTGATATGGTGGTTGTTGGGGTGCCATTTATGTAATATTTGCAACTTGTAATTTCTATTACCATAATTTAGTTTTTTTATTTTTTGGAAAGTTAGAATTAAGTCGGTAGTTAATTTGTAAATTAGAATTGATTATGTTGGTAATTGGTTAGACCCTCCCATTAATTTAGGTAATTAAAAACACACCGGGTGCTTGGTGGAGGCATTGTTTTGCAAATGTCTGGTGTGTACAGGAGGTTTGGCAAATGATTTTTTGACCATTTCACTTACATTTCATTTCACTTTCCATTTGACCTTTTACTTTGCACCTTTTTACTTGAAACGCCATCTTAAGTTTACTTTTATTTTCGACTAAGATGTAAGACAATTTTTGATATTTATTTTGTTACAAATTTTGTAAGAAATAAAGAATCTATTTTTTTCAAACAAATGAAGAGGAAGTGCGTTCAAATCAAAACCCACCTGTTAACACACACGGCCTTAGTTGGAGTATTGGAAGCTAGAAGGTCGTGACAGTTGTAGTTTTGGAATTTGCAGAACCCAGTGTTTGTCCATTAGAAAAATAATGTTCATCTTATCGTATCTTAGGACATCCTATACGCCTATAGGACTCAAACATGGACTGCTGCTACCGAGCTGATGAAAGTGCTACTCAATGAACCAATAATAACGCTACTTACTTTTTTTCTACACCAATATGGATTCATTAATCTCATAATTATAGATCTTATATGCTTCTGAGCTTAGATGCCTTTCCATTAAAAGCAGTTGAATCAGTAAGCATAAAGAAAAAAAATTGACATGGTGACATCATGGCAGAAGTGATGTTACCTTTGTTGACAATGTAGAACAAAAAAATGTACACCCTCAAAATAAACATAACATGCAATAATAATATGCATTGAAAGTGATTTAATTCAGTTGACCTGGATGCACTTCTTTGCATCCAGACGTTTAGATTTTTACCTTTGTAACATTGCTGTTCCATGTTCTTCCAAATTTCTTGACATACTCTACTTTTAAATTTACAACAAAATGTGGCCTTCAGTGTGACTGAATCCGTTTGAAAGATAGCATTTGCTTTTTCAGGGTTCTTATAAAAAAAAATACAAAAAATCCCATTATAAAGCTCCACAATTCTTGTTTAATGTATGAGGATCGGCTGTTTACTGATGTTAAACTGAGAGACCTTCAGTCTGGCCGCCCTAGGGTGCATTACATAACCTCATTCCTCCTATAATAAGTCATATTATCATCACATTATTCAAATAAACGGATAACTCATTTCACTGAATGTCATGAGTTATTATCATGTGCATATGCTTACGGAAAATAATTGAAAAAGTAGGACTCAAAGTTACATAATGCTGCTAGCACACTTTTGTATGATAGGAAGCAATGAAGGCATTAATTATTGAAGAAAGGTAAATACCATTTTTAATGAATAACAGAGAGCAGATAGTCAGTTTGATCTTGAAAGCACTCTTTGTACAAAATCACACCAAAAAAAAAAAATACAAATGCGATAAGATAAACCTGTTCACCTGGCTCTATATCCACTAATCACAATCTGTTTAACTTACAAAGTGTCAAAACCTTCACCAACCATGTGACAGTACAACAGAAAGCTTCCCAACATAACTCACAAAGAAAAACTTGAATAAAAAGTAGAACATGAAGCGTCATTATGCCGTGGTGACTCATGGGAATGTGTGACTCTGTAATTAAAAGTACAATGCATCGATTCGTAAACCCCCAGCCACTGTCAGGAAAACATCCAGCCGCTCTGCTAAAGCTTTAATTTAAGACCGCTGTAGATTATGGCAGCTATAATTGGTCTTTCCAAAAAGTGTTAGCTCTGCACTTTGCTTTGACCTGCTTCATTGTGAGAGGTGCCACTGCTTCACATGTTGAACATCAGAGTTTCAGGGAAGAAAGGATGAGTTTTTTTAAAACATTTTCCATTTAAGCTCCTTGAAATTACAGCCAATCTAGGAAGGATTAAAACTTTTTGCAAATGAGCACAAAAAAGCATACGGACTCTACTTTTGACAGAGGAGACACTGTACTCAGCAAGTGGGAGCTTTCTGTAGATAAAAGAGCGCAGTCTGAAAGGAGCTGACAGAGTAGATGTGATTTGACTGACTGATCAGTCATCCTAGTTCACACTTCTTCAATCACTGTCTGACTCCTCAGATTCATTGTCTACGCATCACCAGGCATCACTGCATGTCCCTAAGCATGATCACAGACACAAGACAATGGTGCTGACTGCACATTTGTTCCCGGGCTCCAGATCTAAGACATGACAAATGAAATAGAGAATTTACCTGAACAGTGATTTATTAAGTCTGTATATATTGCATATCTAAATGCTCCAGGGAGGAAAAAGTCCTTTAAAAGATGTATTTTTCAAACAAAAAACTTTGATGAAATGTTGATGAAACTACATCTACTTAACATGCATGTTTATGATTTATTTTATATTTTAAGGTATATGTAAAACTAAAAGCAGGACTACACAACTAAAAACAAAGCAATGTCGTTTCCATTTCATGTGTGCATCCTTCAAGAAATGTAACAATATGATGCTTTCTTTTGGCAAAATTTCTGTTGAACTCAAACTAACCTTAGTTGTTGCAGCAAGTAACATGGTCGATAATTGTGTAGATCTGCAGAGTAGTTTTATCGTCACATTTTCCAGGAAGTAGTAGAGAAAAACTTTGCCTTCAGAATAAAAGTGTGCTTGATCCCTTCCAAACACCTAGCTGAAAGTTGGATTCAGGAAGGTTTTTCAACACGACTTTGATCTCAAACAAGCACCGAAACCTCAACTGCTCATTAGAAGGAAGGTGGAAAAGGTTGGACATTATCCTGTATTCATAATTTCACCCTCTTTGTGCAATTGATCTTCTCCTCTTGTGGTTTTTGTTTCAGATTCTTCTCTTAACCAAATTCCCTGCCTTCTCAAGATGAGTAATTTTGGTCAGATCGTTTCACCTTAATGCAGCTTTGCACTCCAGCTTTGCATGCTGAGTCATCATTGAATGATGGCAAAGAACAGCTTAGATAAATCATTAAAATCTTAATATAAATTCCACAACGACTGAATCTGACTTGAACTGTATGTTGAAGGAGATGCATGAGCATAAGCAAAGATATTAGAAACACTTCAGCGATGAAAATAAAGGAGCTTTTTGTCTGGGGCTCTGTTTCCACCCATGTATGGAAGCCTGTGTGGTCCTGTGCTTGTGTGAGCGTGTTTATGCGCGCTTGGCTCATTTGCTTCCTTTGTGTGATGCCAGTGACAGGGGCCATAACCCTGTGCCGTAGACCGCCACCAGCAGCTGAGGCAATGCCAGGGGGATGGAAGCACCAGCTGGAGGTAGCGGATGTTAGAAATACCCTTCAAAGTTGGAACGATGATACAGCCAAGCAAAGCCTCTCAACACTTTGTCTTTGCACTTCTCATTATGTCCCAGGAATCAGCTGTGCAGATGGGGGTGATATGCAATGACTATCACTCACCCTGAAAGCAAACAAGTGTGAATTTAAACGCTGCCTATCAGATGCTCAGTCTGGTCTGAGTAATTACTTCTCACTGAGCTACAGTGCAGAGTGTTTCCATGAAGGTTGCGTTCATCCAAAGAGGAACAAACATCTTCCCAGTTTCTCTGGCTCACGTTTTATCACAAAGGTCCAGGTTGTGCTGGTCTGTGGGAGACAAGGCAGGCAATACAAAAAAGATAGATGGTCCTCTTTGTCTGGTTGTCATTTTTATTTTCTGGGAGTGAATCTCTAAGGAGAAATAATGTTGAGCTGCTTGTACACATTGTTGTATGCATGAAGACGAACAAGCAAAAAAACCAAACAAACAATGCAGGTAAATCTGGAGCCTCTGCTACATTTTCTCTGCTGTTGATGGGTAGATATAGAAATACTTTTTATAGCCTGAGCCATTACTGAGAAAGTTCAATTAAGCAGACAGTTACTTACAAAACAAAAAACAACAAAAAAGAAAAACTCATGATGTTCCAATGACATTGTTAAATATAACCTAATTAGAAAAAATAAATAAAAAACCTCTGGAGTGGTTGGGTTGTGTTATGCAAGTAATCAAATGAGGCACTAAATCAAAAGTAAGCACCCAGCCTGGAAAGTAATAATTGCACAGGAAGGTTAAGAGAGCAGCTCAGAAGAAAGCAGATTTCAACTTTGTGAAGTTTGTTTTTCATGAGATCAGTGCAAATTTCTGAGTGTGGCGCCAGCCAGTGGACACCATTCCAACTTTCCAATTAGTATTTACAAAAAGAAGACAGTTCTTTTAATTATGTCATGAGTTAGATTGTTCCACACATTTGTTGGATTATGTCTTAATTTGTTGTGTCAGTGTTTCTATATTATGTACTTCTGTCATGTTGCCACCCAGAAGGATCCATCCATTAAATCCTTTTCCTCAAACAATATTTGCAATTTGTCTTTTAGTTTATTTCTGTAGTAATGACCTCTTCCTTCCTAATTCACACACCAACGGTTGGTGTGTGAATTATCTCCCCTGGATAATCACACTCTCCATGTTTAGTTTAGTTCGTTTTTACAAGGTTGTACTTGTGTTCATGATCAGGTAGATTATTATGTTATGTATTAATTCTATAATTAATTACTTATACCTTTGACATGACAGTTTATTTAATGACCTGAAATATTTGAATATGAAAAAATTGGATAAGTAGAAAACTGTACATATTTTTCAAGTATGGCTTTTTCTTAGTTATGAAAAAATGCTACCAACCAAAACTGCATTTTTTTCACAGCTATTTAACCAACTTTGAAGAATGACACAGTCTGATGGGACAGTGACCCATCTTGATTTGACCGCACTAAACAGAAAAATCAGCTAGGTCAGCATGACACTGCGGTCATATGGAGACAAGAAAAGCTCTTGTGACTCTGACAGGTATGAAGGCCCCCAGGCTGAGTTGGCTACTCACAGGAGGAAGAAAGTTGAGTCAATGTAAGCAAAACTCTCTGCAGACAGAAGGTAAGAAAACGTAATGCATTCCAAGGTGACTTCAGGTAAACAGTAAGTTGGCAGCACGCGTCGCGGTCATCAGGCATCGACACCTGAACAGCTGCCGAATCTGTCTCAGAACAGGAATCGATTAAATGATGCTCTCACCATGTTTCATGGCTTCTAAAGGTCGGCGCACACCTTTTTTTTCCTGCTCTTGAAAATCGGATTTGCATTTTGCAGAGACAAAGGCTTCCTGTGTGTGAGAAGTGTGTAATGTATTTGATCAGATTGGGAGCCAGTTGCCTGAGTAACCACCCTGCTGCACAGCAGCGCCTCAGCGGACTCTCATAGGACGACACCGTGTGCCTCTTTTTTATGTGTTCACTCTTCAGCCAACCATAAAAGCACTTTAATGTCATTTCATTAACGTGAACTAAACCAACAGACTGTCACACAGGCCTGCATCATCTGTGTGATAATTTAAAACTAGCAGAGCAGTGCGATGTGACAGTTTAAAATCACAGGTTTCTCAAGAATACAGAAGAAAGGATTAATTTTCCTCTTTTGGGTAAAGAATTTATTTATTTTTTCCATTTGAATTTTGCCCTCTCAGGAAAGAAAGCGAGATGAAGTGATGCAGAGAAAAACCTCCTCATTCATCCAAAAATGTTATCGGAGTCAGGGAATGAGATTGTGCCTGAGATAAGAAGATCTAAGCAATTATACACATGGATACGCTACCTTCTTTGTGATTTTAGCCAAATCCCTTATGTGTGTCTTGGTAGGTGCTTAGTGAATGTAATCTGTGCTTCATCCACACCTTGGAAACCACTTTCTGTGGATTAAGTGGAAAGAACACAACCTACTATGTGGAAAACTTTCTCTCTTGAAGGTTTAACTATTTCAGTATTATATATATATATATATATATATATATATATATATATAAAAATTCCCTTCTCACCCTTTGGGGGGTGGTCTCCTTCATCCTCTGAGCTCGGGTCCTCTACCAGAGGCCTGGGAG
>CAEGAF010058587.1:0-35455 GCA_903067075.1 Micropoecilia bifurca
GGGGATCGGAATCGGCGATCGGCCCTCAGGGGTGATCGGTATCGGGATCGGCAGGAAAAAACCTGATCGGCACATCCCTAATGTTTAGTGTTGGCATTTCGGCAGAGTTTGCATGTTGTCTTCAGGTGAAGGCTCTGTCTTAGTTTTACAGTACAAAGTCAGGCTAAGTGACCCAACTGAGACTGATAAGGTGTGGAAAATGGATTACTGAATGAAAGAGGAACAAAGGAAGGGTATGAACAACCCTGGCTAAATTAAGATTTTAGAATTTTTTTTATTTCATCAAGGAAAAAAATTTGAAACGTTTTGGAGACTTTATTTACTGAAAAATGATAAAGGATGATTATGAAGGACATTTCATATGGAAAAGAATTAGGGCCACTAAAAATAAAATAAAATTCTGACTTTAATCTCAGAATTCTGCCTTTTTTTTTTCTCAGAATTCTGGTTTTAAAGTCTGAATTATTTTTTTCAGTCACCACAATTCTCTTCTGTACATTTCATGACTATGAATTTAGTATAGAAATTTTAAATGGTAGCCTAGATTTTCTTTCAGAGACAAATTTAATTAAGTTCAATCATTAACAAATTAATCCTTTTAAAGTCTTGTGGGATTATTAAGATGAAACTGTTTTGTCCACATCTGCATCTGTTTTATCCATATGTCTTGTGTTGCCATTCCATGTAATTTATATTTATTGTAATTAAATAAACCTGGAGAATGCAATCAATAAATTTTACATTTATTTCAGTAAATGATAATTAAGTAAGTACCTGAGAAGTTAAAGTAATCTAGAAAATTAAATTTTCTTGACCTTCATTTTCAAAGCCCTGATACATTCTTAATGGCCAATAAAATGTAAATAAAAAGTATAGATTGAAAGGAAAAATGCATTGTTTCAGAATGAAGTGCTAGGCAGCCATAGTTTATTATATATGGTGGCTGGAAGCAACAGCGGGAAAAACAAAAACATTCAAAACCACACAAACAGCCAAACATCCAGCACATCCACACCTCATTAGGAAAATAATCACTCAACTATGGATGTTACAAACATTGTTCAATGAAGTGCAGTTCAGACAGACAGGGTGAAAAGCAAACTGTATATATGTGCTGGTAATGGTTGGGAGTGGTGCCGTTTGCATGTATTATCTGCACCTCTCAGACGTGGTAATTGAGCCTCAGTGCTGTTACGAGTCTGGTGAGAGGCAAATAAATGCATCTCCTCACTGCTAATGCTGAAATCCGATCCTGTCTGCAGATATTTACTGTGGGCTGCGTGCTGTCTGTGCCCGTAAGCCTGTGCATTACCCCTGATTCATCAGGCTGTTTATCTCGCCAAGTGAGCAAGAAAAAAAAAGACCTGCAGTAAATTCCCATTATTAGATGAAGTGTGAGGAGGCCATGGGGGAGGAAGGAGGCAGACAATGTGGCCTCGGTACAGCAGGAGGAGCAGTAGCAGCCTTTCAGACGGAGGGTCTCGTCAGCTGAGGCAGATCATTAGCTGCATCACTTTGAAATGATGTTTTTACTGTTCGGTGAGACTTGATTTACTCTGATCAATGAGGGATCCGTCTCTGGTGAGTAGAAACGCGGTAAATTTTAACAACACCGACGTTATTAGCATCATGCTTGCCGGTCTGTGAGGCCAACAAAGAGTTTACGACAAGCTGCTTCACATTAGACTCTGGTACAGATTGCCCAGGTTTTAAAACGGCAATCCTGGGTGTCAAGACACAACCACACATCCCCAGAGTGGATATTTCAACTCTTTATTGCTGCTAGAAGGTGTACACACACACACACACACACACACACACACACACACACACACACACACACACACACACACACACACACACACACACACCATGTTTTTATCTATGTTAGAGATGTAGCATGTAGCTCTGATGAATTTTCATGAAGATGATTAAAACAAGACTACTGCACCTTCTTTACAATTGGTGACACAAAAGTACCGCCAGGCCTTACTATTGCATTGTTGGCATACATGTGGTGGCTGGACTACATTTATATTACATTTTGTACTTTTTCAAGGCTGTGCTCCTGTCTCCAATCATTTTCAGTTTACAAGTAACATTCAGTGAAGAATACACCTGTGGCAAAAACACTGATGCATTAAATTCAAGCACTCATACGTACATAAATTATGGCATTCTTAAACCCAAGCTAAAAACAAAACAAAAAAAGAGTGGGGGATTGGAACACATAAATTTGTACCTATTATATATTTTTATCGATTTTTTTTTTCTTTCTTGAAATTGGTAAGGTGGTAAATGTGGTCCCCGTTTGTAAAATCCACTGCTGGTCCTTTTGAGTGCTTAAGTATAATGATTCAAAGTCTCAAACGTTCTAAGATCTACACACTCATGGCTGAATAAAATCCCATTTTCTTTCTGGCAACTGCTGTTGACATATCAGTTCCTATTTTGGCAGAAAAAAAAAGTACGGAATGCGATTCTCGAGGAAAACATCGACCTGTCAGAAAAGCCAGTGTAATTTGAATCTCAAGTTAGACAACGAAGAAAACCACTTGGCCTTTAAAATCAGTCCCACGAGAAAGTTGGCTCTCCCTCGTTTTCTCCCCCACTCTCTCTCCTCAAAGTACAGTGTGTTACTTCGGTGCCGTCACTCGCTTTCTCCTGATGTCACGTTTGACCTCTTTTTCTAGCCTCCCCTAAAAGGAGGAAGGCACGCAATGCTGCGCTCCAGGGAATACATGGCCTATTATGTTATTTACAATGCTTGCATCACTGCTTATGCATTTGAGTAATATTTTTACCTTATTATTGTGATGCATGTTTTTACATATGCTAATTCAAATGTTAAAAGATTATCATGTTTACCTAATAGTGTTTAGAGCAAGATATACTACAAAAAATACGCTAAAATATAAGTAAAAACTAACCTGTTCCTTAGAAGAACATTTTTAAAGAAAGCACTTCACATTTTTTATTTATTTATTAATGTTTTACAAATTTATGATGAATGACTGTAAGTTTGTTTTTATGGGTGCTACCAATCAAAATTTGCATATATTACAGGGTCTGTTTACTATTTCACAGTTGAAAGGTGTATATGAAATGAGCCCTGGGAGATATGCTGTTTAGACAACAGAAGTGCACAAACAGCTTTGCTGACACCATTCTGTGTGTAATTACTTTTAGAGGTTGCACAAATAACAGATGGAAAGGTGACCTTTTCACAATATTTATTTATGCTTGGAAATTTAATCTGTCCCTGTCTGGCCTTTGTTGGTTAAGAATGAGGGAAATTCCTCATATCAAAAGCAGGTGGTGTTTGACAAAATGTGCTGTTTCTAAAGGTGTTCTTGACACATTTAAGATTTAATTCAGGTCAGCCTTGGTTTACTTTAGTGCATTAAACAAGACACTTTTATTTTATCAATAATATTACTTCTGTGTCAATAACAGACATGTTGGTTTTCATTTCCTTTTCGTTTAGCTCGTTATTCATTCCTTCAGAAGCCTCCTAGGGGACACAGAGTATTTCTTCCTTCCTATTGCATTCCTTCACAATAATTTTGAATTCCATTGCAAAGTTTTTGTGCTCCTTTGCAAAAAAATATTTTTTTTGCATTCTCAGAAAAATAATACATTTACTTATCAGTTCCTGTGGCACCTCGAATACCTAATGTCTTCCTGCTAAAATATAAGGTTTTTGCTAATATAAGCGTTACATTTATGTTTACACATGATTTCTGAGATATCTGAAGTTTTATAATATCTTTTTCTTTCGGACATAAACACATCACAAACTTATGTGGAAAATGCACATATATTTACTGAGGATCTTTAAAGTTGTACTATATAGTATTTTAAATTGACATACTGTGACTGCATACTGCAAAGACCAGGGTGAATTTGCTAATTTATTGTGAGGAAATGCAAAAACTATTCCAAGGCAATGCAACAAGAAAGGCGTGTGGGGGTGGAGAGCAGGGTTGGGGGCGACGTGTTCCTCTCCTCTCCATTGACCTTGGAAAACCAGTTTGAAGCTCCACTGTATGTAAATTGTTTCCTGACTGCGGAGTGCTCTGCTAGACCCCAATCACACTGGAAAGGAGTCGGCACAGCATGCCGCTCTGGTGCAAGTCGTCGCTCATGACATTAAAACTCTCTAATTTGTCACTGAAACTCTCTCAAATTTCCCAGCATTGTTTCTCACCCTCTGTGGGTAAGGGGCTAATTTCAAACATACTCATCAGCTTATCTCTCCTCCTCCCACTCCCGTCTCCTCCCATCTCCTCGAGAGCTAACTCAAAGCTAATTTGCAATTCTCAGCGGCAGAGGAATTGATGTCTCATCTTGGTGCTAGGTAACAGAATTATGCGAGTAATGAGAGAGTGATGAAAGAAAAATTTGAGGCAGGGGGAAAGGCAAAAAAATTAGACTGTTTGATATGACAAATTGTCACGTCTCGGTTTTGTTTTCACTTTTAAAGCCAGATACGTCCATGTTGTGAGCTTTGGAAGAGGGTTCAGCATCCTGACTGAAAAATAGGACATATGCCATGTTCAATTCCAAAAGGAAATAATTGTATTTAGTAACTTCCTTGACTTTGACAACAGTAGCATAAAGAATGTCTGAGCTTCTGAAAAATAGTTCAAATGCTAGATTTTTATGGGCACTTATGTTGTAATACAAATGCACATTTTTTATTTTATTTATTTTTTATTAAGATTTCATGCGGTGGGAATTGAGCATGTAATTGTAATGTTAACATTAGTAAACAAACAGCACTGGGAAGAGCAAAAACTTCACATCGGGATTATTAAAAAATAATGCGCTTGACCTTTTTGGGTATTTGGCTAAACATTATGCGACAGGGACAAACAACTTGGAATATTGCCCTGCCTCCACTGTAATGGTGGCTGTTGCATGCTGACTATTATTTTTCTTCAGTAGCAGATGGATGAAGCTAAATACATAGCAGGCCTGTAAGTAAGAAAAGATCTGAGTTTGTGCTGGTGATTCAGCTTCCATCAGGATAAGCTTAAACATACAGCGAGAGCTACAGTAGTATGATTATGATAAAGAGGAGAAATCCTCAAAACAACAACAAAGAGATGCTCACAGACACTTTTTATTCATTTTGACCGAGTTTGAAGTCTTGCAAGCAAAAATATGCTAAACTTTTGGTCTCTAGATGTGAAAAGCTGGTTGAGACCTGTCCCTAAAGGCAATAGCAGCTGCAATAGCAGTGGAAAGTTATTCTACTAGTCAGGTGCGGAGCTATGGTGGGGGGTGAGTCAGTGTCGGGCCCTGACTTGTTCCGCTAGTGCTACTAATTATTGACTCATGAGAAATGGATACAAATGCATGCCACCCAGTTGAGACTTTCATGTATATTAGAGCATAACATAATGTTCAAAATGCAATACAAGAATTAAAAGTTATACTACAGAAAATTATACCCCTAATTGTTCGAACTGCAGGATTGCTCTTGTGTTCACTAGAACACTTAAATATGAATTGCATTTCTTACACAAAAACCTACAAGTATTATGAGCAACCAAACCTGTTTTTGCTAATGCTTTACAAAAGTGCATTCAGTTTTAGTTGATTTAGTTAGAAATATCATTTGTTGACCAGTCACATTAATAACCAAGAGCTGGTATTGAATTACGACACGCATAATCATTCAGTCTGCAAATCTTAGCGTGAGGATCAGAGTGTGTGAAAAACAGCCTCTATGTATACAGCACATTGCCCTGGAAGTCCCACTTCAAACACATCCTACAAGCAAGGAGAGCTCGGTCAGCAAGAATCTTCTGCAACCACTTAACAGAAACAAGAGACAGTGCAGGGCAAACGTTTACTCCAACCTCAGTTCAAATCTTAACAAACACGGATTCTACAGAGAACAGATAGGCTGTGACAACTGTATGATGCAAAATGCAACTCTAATGTTTTTTTTTGTTGTTGTTGTTGATGCAAATGCAAACAAATGTCTGATAAAGCCGACCTGTAGGAAGTACTTTCAACACCAAAAATAAACATCACTTGATGTTATTTTCTGTTTCTAGTAAAAGGTTTCAATAATATAATCCGGTCATTAAATTGCCATTTTATCAAAAGAAGCAACATGAATTAGGAAAACAGATATTATTCAAGAAGTGACTCACTAGAGCTGATGAGTATTTTTTTTTAAATTAGCAACATATTACTATTTTCGTAATATTAATTAACAAAAGGCCCATCTCTTTGGTTGTTGTGAAGTTTTGAGAAAAATTGGTGCAACACTTAAGATCTGTCGCCACCCTGATAAATGGTTTTCCAATCCTGACCAGTTCTCCCTTCCTTCTTTTCATAGCTGGCTTCTACTTCAAGCATGTATGGCTGAGTTGCTCCAATTACAACTTGACTTTGTGTAGCGTAGCACAGTTTTGGCTGTGTTGGAGCAGATTTTTATGTGAACAGCACTGTGAGCAACAGAAGATATGAATGCGGAGGCAATTTGCATAATCATGGTTTGAGAATAAATGAGGCAAAGATGTTGAGCTACATCTAGGCCATTTTGAAGAATGAGAAAACGATTTTCTTGGAAAAACAATCTAAACATGTAATTTCCATTTAGGTTTTTAGAGGTTTAACTATTGGCTAATTTCAAATGAGCTCTAAAAAGTAACCAGTTAGTTTTCATATGTATTCTTCAGGACTAAGGCTATTTAACAGTCACCACTACAATAATAATTAAAAATATTTCTATGTAACTTGTGTCCAACACTTACATATTTTTTTCCTTTCATTGATTCTTTTTCATTTCACTTTTCAAATTAATTACACATTACTATCTAGATTGGCATCTTTATTTCAATTTTATGTAAATATTATGCAACTGAACATTCTGACTCTTTTTTTTTTAAAGTTAATAATAAAACTTTAGAATAAAAAAGTTTAGAATAAACAGTTTATTTCACACAAACAAAGAGAAATTGTTAAATAATTAAAGAGCTGAACCAAGATAATAGCAACTACATGAACAGAGAGGCAGACAAAACTCATCATCCCACTTTTCTTTTTCTTTGCTTGAACCAGAGATTATATCGTCCCAGATAAATTCCCAGGGGAAAATGTATTTTTACAAATTTTATGTTGGTGTTAAAATTGTAACAAAGTTGTAATATTGTGCACAGCAGTACAGACTCTGTACCTTAGAATAATCAGATGTGTAAACAAAGATAAAAAGACTTTTTAATCATGAATTGTAAAAAGGATAACAATGTAATTTTAATTCAAGTTATATGCAGATAAAGTCTGGTTTTATATCAAAAATTGTAAAGAATTATTAAAACAAGTTGGATTATTTTCCCTTTCAGGACATTTATCTCCAGTGGCCATCAGGAGAGAACCTGGCAACCCACAGACTGGTTGCCAGTTCATCGCAGAGCAAGAGAGACAAACAGCCAGACACACACTGACACTTGGACAAATTACCAAGACCAATGAAACAACAATTAACTCAATATTCCCCTTGTCTGTTATTAGTCAGTACTAATATCCACCGTTTTGATGTAATAAATACATTTGCAGAAGATGCAATGAGTTGAAAGCAATGGTCAGTCTTGTTCAGTAATTTATGTGATAGAAAACTCTAAATGGGCTTGTAGTGCTAAAGGGTTTTTTGCAGCTACAGACATAATCATTATTAACTTTTCCTGCCAACTCTTTCTAAACAGTATTTCTTGCATAACGGCTTCATCTCTGGAAAGAGAATGAACACATAGATATTTTTGTACTTGTTTTTGTTCAAATCTGCTGATTTTTTCCCCCCTTTGAGCTACCAAGTGTTATACTCATAACTCGTGGTAGTTTTATTTGTTTTAAGGCTATTATTTTTTTAGGCTGAAGAAACTGCTGATCAAGCCGTTTAGCAGGAACGTTCTTTAAAACAAACCTAAAATTTCAACTGGCTTTCAGTGTACTATAAAGGTCAAAGACAAATGCTCAGTCACCAATGTGATACGACCAGATTAAACCCACGTTTTCTTGTGAAGGAGATACAAACAGTGATTTACAAACACTTTCATGCATATGTAGGAGGATTCAAGTGTACTCCCTGGAATGCGTGTTGTTCAGCTGAATGCCCCCAACTGAGTGGGCATCTGTCTGCATAAGGGACCACAGGTAATAACAGTAAAAGTCCCCACCTGCTGTGCGAAATAAAGTCAGTGCTCCACTCACACACGCACGCCTCACACGGCTGAGTTGTGCTAATATTGCAGGTTACTGCTGGCAGCCACCCGGGTGGTCTCACAAGGCTCTAATTAGGTGAAGGGTGGGCTATTCAAACCCTTATCAACACACCCGGTGACCAGACAGAGTCTTTTCCTGACCTGTCATTGGACCAGTTTACCGAAAAGTTGAAGTTGAGCAAGAGGGTGAGCTGTTGTTACGTGACTGAAATAAGGATAGCAAAATAAGGAGGCGGTGCCTTGAGCAGCAGATTCAAAGACCCCAAGTGTTTCCACATTTTCCCATAGTTCATGCATGTGGAGTGGTGGGGAAATATTCCATGCTTTTTATGATATTTACTTAGAAAACAACCCATTATCTTTTAATCTGACAATCCATTTGCCTCCAGGATTCACCAAATTAGTAAACAGAGTCAACTGTTGTGCAAATTAGTCATAGTAAAAATAAAGCTGTTCTGAAGTTTGTTGGGGAATAAACAACATCAGGAGGACTAATGAGCAAAGGTGTGAAGATTAAAAACAATATCCGAAGCCTTAAACATCCCCTGCATAACTGTACCACCCATTATTGAGAAAAGTGAAAAAGAACCGCACAACTGCAAAACAAGATAAGACTGTTTACCTGAACTGAGGCAGGGATAGAAGAGCATCATTTTCAGAATCAGCTAAAAGGCCATTGGTCCTACAGGAGGGGTCAACCGTCAGCCGTGACCCCAACACATCCTTTTTAGAGGAGCGGCACTAAGAAGGACTTTGATTGAACAAAGTGGACATAAGTGGACATATTTTCAATTTTTATACAAGTCATTTGGGGAATACAGCAACATTTTAAAGAAAATCAAAACTTAGATGAGACCATTAATTTAGCTATTTGTAAAATCACATGCATGTTGAAAAACTAACGACATATTACTGCATTAAACACCTCCAACAGACATTGTGGAACATGTCGGTGACAGGAATATGATTTTCTTCAGCTGAGACAGGGAAGCTGGTCAAAGTTAAAGGGAGGATAGTTGGCAAAACTGGAAGAAAAAACCCATTAAAGCCTGCAAAGGATGCGTGAACATCTCTGCAGATGTTCACATTCTAGCAGAGAAACAACCACAAACTGAGCCAGAGCTACACTGGAAAGGTTTAGATCAAAGCATATTCCTGTCTTTGAATAGACCACATGGAGCCAAAAACTAAATCCAATCAAGAACATGTGGTAAAATTGTTTTTCACACTCTCTCCATCCAGGTTGACTAAAGAACTCTTATCCTCTGGTCAAAGTGGGAACATCATCATGAATCTGAAGTGGTTCATGAGGTCACAGGTCAATCTCTCATTAAATCATTATCTGACATCATTTCAGTATTTCTGAACGTTGTTTACTACTCAGATACATCAGAAGAGTTCAAATTTTGTGAAAACTCCACAAAGCATTGGCCAGAAATGACAAATGAAATCAGTCCAGCATGTAGAGAGATGCATCACTCCTTTGACATGATGCCAGAGAGGACACCAACTTCAGTGTTATCTAGACAGTAATTGCATCATCAATTGTCTGCCACATGACAAAGTCACCTGCTGAAGTGGCCACCATTAACCTCGCTGTGCTTGACCATAATGAACCGAAGACTTTTACAATGTGCCATCAAGACATGCGAGAAGCTGAAATGTGTTTATCTGTCAAAAACAATCCATGAATTCAGATTTCACACCAACATAGTTCTGCCTTAAAATGATGTCAGTCACTGTTCTGTATAATGTTTCGTTTTATATTTATATATATAAAAATTCATTTATACCGTCATGTTTAATAAATTATAATACTCATTGCAATTAAGGTTGTTTCTGATATTAAATGTAGCTTTAACACACAACCTCTAAGCAACTATTAAACATATTTGTCATTAATCTCACATTTCTCTATTAATATATTTTTTATTGGTCTTATGTAATTTCTAATCCTGTTATTTTTTAATTAGCTGTAAATGGAATATCGTTATAATTAATAAGAAAAAGACTTGAGAGCGTCAGTATATGTGTAATTAATCTATATAGTTCCATCCATCCATCCATCCATTTTCTTACACCCTTGTCCCTTTATGGGGTCGGGAGATGCTGGTTCCTCTCGAGCTGGCGTTCCAGGCGAGAGGCGGGGTACGTCCTGGACAGGACGCCAGTCTGTCGCAGGGCAACACATCTATATAGTTGAGTTCCTGAAATAACTCAACAGTTCAATAATATATCAATTATCAAATATGACTGTAATAACCAGGTAACATTTCCAGGCATCTCAAGATTTGACCACTGGAGCTAGGGGTGAACCCTCCAAGTGGCCCTGATAGGGATATACACATCAAAACAAATGGATATTTATCCGGTAATTCAAAGTGAGCAAATGAAGAGTTTCTAAAAGCAGGTATGTTTCCTAAAGTTCAGTCGGGGAGTTAAAGCTTGCCCTTGCATCCCTCACAATGTGCCTCTCCGCCTCTCACCAGGAACGTTGGCTGGAGAGGCAACAGCACCTCCTGACCCCACTAAGGGACAAGGGTGTAAGAAAATGGATGGATGGATAACTAATGAGATTGACCTATAGACTGGTCAAACCTTAACTGTATTTTTAAAAACACAAATGGTTTTAATATAGAAGTTGGGAATAACCCATGGTGGCATTAACACAAGAATCATTACTCATCATGAATTCCCAAAGTTTGGCTTAGAGACAGGAATTTCTCTCCTTCTCAAACTCTTTTACTCTGTTTCTCTCTATTTCCTTTTTTTTCTTATTTAGAAACATTAGTTTTTTATATGGAGCTTAAAGCCCAAATAAAGTCCTGAGACAAAGGATTTAAGGCAGCTCAGAAAACATATTCAGTATGTAAGGCAGGGGGCATTATGAAAGAACTACAGTTATCATATTTATAACTATTGCTTCCACAATGTCCAAAAGCATCCAAACATCTGAGTCGGCGCTATAACTTGGTTTTTCTTTTTCACTTCTAGTCTTGATTTTCCTCTACATTAAGTTTTAAATGTTCTGTTGTTTTGTTTGGACTATTGCTGTAACTCGCATCATTAAGTGTTATCTGGCGATCACAAAGATTAGAGTGAAGTTTAGGAAACATTGAGGTTGGAATGTGATGCTTTACAGTATATTTCCCTTTTGAGCAAAAACAATAAAAAAAATGTTGCAAAACAGTATAACTTCTGTAGAAATAATACTTTCCTGTAAGTAATACTTCTAAAAATTAGAAACACTTCTTTGTGTGTTTTTTTAAGAACATTCTCCCAATTTCTCTTGTTTTTATTACAGCAGGCACTTATCTATTCAACTTCAAACTGGTGCAGGAGGTTGGAGAATAATTGCTCAAATTTTTCAGGCATTTTCTTACTTTGGGGTTACAATTCAGCCAATCATCTGTGATATTATCTGTTCCACTTTTATGCCTCGATACGTTACACAGCATGTCACACTGATTTGACAGCTGTCTCACTGACTCAGCGCGATATCTGCTGCACTTGTTAAATATTTACACAGTTCACTATAAATAGTACAGTAACACAGATGACGCAGAGGCAGGTGAACACATTTCAAATCACGTGACCTAATAAAGAGATTTACCTTGCAGATGTAGAGGATGAGGCAGTGGGATGAACTGAAGAAGAGAGAGAGAAAGGAGGACGGGTCTGTTGTGTCTGTGAGCCTCCAGGCCCTATTTCAACCTCAAATCAATGTTGCTCCACTTAGAGGTAAATTGAAACAGTCTTTCCATCGAGTCCCAACCATTTTAATTTTCACCTGAAGGGGTCAGAGAGAGGACACTTTAGTGATGATGAAAGACATTTTCCCATTTTCACAGCTTGGTCACGCTTTGACACATCATTATCCCATTGACTTAATACATGCTTTCCCCTCTGTCTCCCTCTGCCTCCTTCGTCCATCAGCAGCCGCGTGCTTCTCTCGCTCCTTCAACAGCAGCCGCGCGTTTTCTTCCGTTTGCCTTCATGCACACAACGGCGTGCATCTCTCCTCGCTTTTTCACAATTCATGTCAACTACATAGTGCTCCTCTCTTTGGTTTTTCACTTGTTAATCCTTTTCCCATTCTCTTCCATTTCTTTTTCTCCCCTCATTCTTAGGCCCTTAATGGACTCTTCCCTCTAAGTGCTTGCTCTTTAAAGCATTATCCTTCTCTATGGTTATGCTTTGGCCATATATTTATTTTACTTTTTACTTCTTTTCGTCTGTTGTAGTTGCTATTTTATACAAAGGGTCAAGCCGCTTTCAAATAAACAACAACCATGAATGAGCAACTTATTTTGCTTTTTCGTTATCTTGTAATTTTGTTTTTTAAAGTCTTTTCTCCAAGTGACAACATATGATAACAGGGCAGTGAATGGAAAACTAAAGCACAGCCCATATTAATTAGGATATAATTAAAATCAACTGGTCTATTCTCCTTGAAAAGCACCTGATTACTCAGTAATTATAAACATGGAAGCGTGGCATTTTTTTTGCCACGTTAAAAACAGTGTTGCAGTTGGCATGAGAAAATTATCACTCGTCAAAAGATAAATCTCAGATGCATTACTTTTTTCTAGTAGATTTTAAGTTTTTAAGGTACTTTCACTGACTTACAGAGTTCTAAAATGAAATGTGAATATCTAGAGGATGTCATCTCTTCACCAAATCTGCTACTCACACTTTGTTCCTAGACTTTGTATTTCTCCTGCAAAACTTTAAACTGAATATATATATATAATATTATAATATGTAATATGATTCTTTGCCTGGGAATGATACTTAATCAATAAGGCTGTCTTACTGACTGACCTGTCAATTCACTGGACGTCCAGACCTGAAAATAAGTCTATAATATTATTATTATAAGAGGAAAAGCAGCAACAGGTTTCAGCACTGCGGTCAGCAAGAGGCTCACTGGGTGTTCATATCAGAAACTTGCTGCATGACTCTTTTATAAAAGTTTTTCCTGGTAAAACCAAGCACACAGTGGCAGCTTGTTTTTCTGCTATATGTGGCTGTAATAATAATTTGGAAATATCTTCTTGTGTGGTCACTGTGAAATATTTTTATTATAGACTACATATACAAATATATTTAGTTGTTATAATAACACATAGCACAAACACATATAATGTAAATAGAAAAAAATGATACATTTTATGTAGTGACCAAGTCTAGAAACACCTTTTTAAATATTAACTTCATATTTTAGTTGTAGCCCTTTTAAATAATGCTTTCAGTGGGATGTTTAATAACAACAATGAGCCTTTAGGAAATTAGGTCAAAGACAAACTTCTATGGGCAAGTGATGCATATTAATATGCATTGTAAACTTTAGGACATCAAGTTTTGGGCTAACAATTCAAACTTTTTATCTTACTCTGCAAAGACATTAGATGTATTGCAATTCATTGTAAACACTTTTATTTCCAACAAATGAGTCACAAACAATAAAAAATGTTATATTTTGGACCAATAAAAAAAATCATTAATCTCATCAGCACTCTTTTATACTAACCACAGCTGAAGCAGGAAAAAAGGCTAAATTCAATATTATTAAAATACTCACTGATAGAAAGGAAACGCTTAGAGCTAGAGTTCTGTTGCTGGTGATGACAACAAAGAACGTTTTCAAACTAAATAACATTTCAAGTCAAGTGGTTGAACTGCAGCAGGAAAAGCCTTTAGAATGTCAATTTTCCACAAAATTGTGTTGGCTTGACTGTAGAGTTTGCTCAACACTGGCAGGAGGTGGGCATGCTTGCATCTGCACACACAGCGAGCAGAAGACTTTCAGACAAGAGACACGTGAAAGGGAAGGCAGCATGGAGGCCAACAAGAAAAGCATCAAGACAGATGGAAATTGTGCCAAAATCAGCAGAGAAGTTTATTTGTTTAATCCTCCCTGCAATTGTTTTGTAATTTTGTCCATACAAAAAAAAAAAAAAAAAAAAATAAGAGGGTCTGGTGTATTACTGAGTGTGAATCATCCTGCAACAGTTCAACTGCCGGGCGAGGAGTCAGCTGCAGTTTCTCACACTATTTAAATAGTATTTATATGTTTTGCAAGATCAAATTCTTTCTATAAGCCAAGCAAGATCTGTCGGACTTTATTTTTCTTGTCTTGTCTAAAGAATCAGAATTGGTAATTTGACCCATTGAGCCCCTGTGATCATTTCTCAAAACCCAGCTAATTGTGGTCAAATTTAAGAAAATCCTGACTGATTACCATCATTCATTTCACCCATATATTCAACATTAATAAAATAATAATAATAATTCAAAGTTAAATATTCTGAATTATCCTTTGGTAGATCATTAAAAGACACAAAGTCAAACAATAACATTATCACTCTACCTGAATATCTGACACTATGATAGTACATTGATCTTGAACTATTTGGTCCTGCATTCACTTTGTTTCTTAAAGCCACACAACCAAAGGGTTAGTCTTTTATGGCACTTTCATTTTTTTTATACAGAGAAGTGATGTATGGGTGTTGGAAAAGGGAGGGCCATAGTTAAAGCTCTTTGCTCCGAGGCTAATTAAATCAAGCTTTAAAATATAAATATACTATAAAACAATATTGAGCTTCACTGGTTTTAATTGATGCCCATCCTGAACGCTCGATGAGGCCATTAATTTTGACTGATTGTTCACTGCAGCAGACCCAGTGGTTAACTCCTTCATACGCCCACCCTGTGGATCGCTATGGGAAACTTTTTAAAAGTCAGAAGAAATTTGAACAAATGTTTTTTTTTTTTTTTTAAATATATAAGAAAAGAACTATGACACCAATCTGAGAAAAATAACAAAAAATACACCTATTGAAACTAACTATAAACAACCAAGTTTTCCTGCTTAATAATTTACACTTAATTATTCACGTTTTGTGACATAAGCACAAAATATTAAATAAATTTGTTTAATAAATACAGTTGCTTTTACAATTTCTACATAAAAGACTTAAGAACCACACAATGGCTGATTTAACAGTCTGTAGAACAATTTTTCACTGAAATTGCAAAGCTAAAAGTCTTGTCTTGTCCTTCCCTCTCCAGCTGAAGTTAAACACTCCCAGAGAATGATGCTGCCACCACCATCTTTCACAGTAAACATTGTGTACTGAAGGTGTTGGATTTCTGCTCCACATTTGAATACTAGAACAAAATGTTGAATCCTGGTCAGATCTGATCATATCAGTTTACTACTGATAGTTTGTTATAAATATCCCCCAAAACACATTGACATTTGAAAAAAAATAAAATAAAATGTGAAGAAATGTCCTACATATATTCACACATTTGTTCTACCTCTAACAAGATTGATTGATTTTATTAAAACTTCTGCCACGTAACGTGAATGTAGGAGATGTAGGCTGGCAAAACCAGAGCTTTGAAGTGTGTTCATATTAGAAATTATGTCTTTTTTAAGAAATTTATTCTCTCTCGTCAGCAGATGGTGACGAGCAACATGGTGGAACTGGTTGCAGACTGCAAGGTGAAATCTGCTCTACAAAATGAATGTCTACTGATAGTTACAGATAAATTGGTATTCCAGTTAACAAACGCTCCTAGTTTGGTGCAACTCTGCACACAGAGCCTTGAAATACAGAGGCCATTCTTTGCTAATGAACTGTAAAAATTCTGCATATGCATGTGCAGTTTCAAAGGCAGCGCTTCTTTGTGTATTTGTATGTGTGTGTGTGTTCAGATAGTGATTTATTAATGGAGGAAAAGAAGTTCTCTTCTATCCAGCTCTCACTGCTTCAATGGTCTTTAGCAAAGCCAAAATTGAAATATGCTGCATAATTCATGAGTCCTAATACCGCTGCCGTTTTGTACCACTAAGAGCAGAGGCGAAATGTAACTCCTGATGATGGTTCATGATGAACCTACTTTAAAGATACTGCTGCTGTAACTATTCCGAGAGTGAAAGGGATCCTATTAACAATTATTGTTGCTGTTAGGATGTTAATCGAGTATAAAAAGTGTAAACAGCTTGAAAAGGTTCTTGAAAATAGCAAATGCTGAAGAAATACCCAAGGTTCTTCTTACAGAGTCAGTCACCTCTCTCCTTTCCTTCCCTTTTTTTAAGTCATCCTTTCTTCTTCCATTCACTTTTCAGGCTGGTTTCTCCTTTCATCATCTCCTCTCATCTTGTCCTTCAGCCAAACTTCCCCTTACTTGCACTGTGCATGATCTCATGTATATGTTGTTGCATATTTTCCACACCATATAATGTGATCTAAATATTTTTCCTTTCAATCTGCCTTTCACCACTTCTTTTGTACTCTCCAGGCTTTCTTCATGCACTTACCTACTTCTACGAACATAAAAAAAGAAAAGAAAAAAAAATCTTCTTTTCTGTCTTTCATGTAAGAGAAGTGTATGGTTTATTGATTTCTTGTCCTATGTACTAATGCACTGCATTTTTTTGTATGTTATTACATACCACCATTTGTTTGGCTAAAAAATATTTATTTAGTTAGCTTATTCTTTATTACCAAATAACTTATTTTTCCGATAGGCATGCATCCGACACAATGCATAAATATCCTGAAAGTGCCTTTGGAGAACGATGGCCTTATAATTTCAAGGAAACAGGACATGCAAAGACTAAAATTAAAAAATGTGGCTGCAGTGATAATTTCTGCAAAAAGGCTAGATTTCTAACATTTGATCTGTGTGACTTCCCACTCCTATGGAGGATAAAGAGCTGTAGCACCCTGCTTGCCATTCGTTTTCTCTAATTATCCACTGCTAATTAAGGTGAAGAAAAAGGCAATCAAAATGGCCACACCTGTCTAATTATAAACAAGTCAAACTGCGTGGGGTTGGATCCAAGAAAAGGTGAGTGATGATACTCCTGAGCCTGGACTCCTGGGCTGACAACCTGTTTAATTAGATTAAAAAGGAAGTTGTTAATTAATTAGTGCATCATGGTCGACTGCTGTTGGATTCCGGGTAGTGAGAGGTGACGGGTACTTTGAAGACATGTATGAAAAACTTTCCAGGAAAAAAAGTGACTCATAAGGACACAAATGTCTGTTTTTGCTCACTAGTTCAAGCCTGAATTGTTAGAAAACATGTATAAAATTGCACTGCGTGAGAGTTTAAGGTAAGTAATGCTCATGAATTTATATTTATATGGTAGAGTGCTTTTTTAATCTTACAAAAAAGGGCTTTACTCCAGAACAACATTCACTTACACATCCATACACCAATATGCAGCAACCACATAATTATCTACTCTCAGCCTGGCCTGTTATAAAGTGTTAGATTTTAGATTTATTTAAAAATTAGCTAAGAAAACTCGTGTACAAAAATCACTTCCTTGGACTTTGCACTGTGTTGTATTTCCCAGTGACAACTGGAACATCTCCTGATGAAAATGGTCCAAAATGTCCAATATATGATATTATACGAAACATACTGAATATTTTGTAGTGAATCAATTTTAACTAAAGCAATGGTGCTAAACATAAATGCCAAAGCGTAACACCTAGTAAATGGCACCAAGTCTAAAATATTTATTTCATCATTATGCAGCTGAAACCTCTTTAGTGCTGCCTAAGAAAAGCAACAAAATACCTGCTATTTTCAATTTTTGGACCAAAAACACAGCTGGCAGTGAAGAGATTTTTTTCTGTCCATTATCCATGTAATCCAAAGGGAACATGAAACCTACGTCTCAGTTCCCACTGCCACCTGTGTTGGCATGTTTTTTTTTTCATTTTATTCTTTTAGACATTTCTCAGACATTTTAAGAGCTTCTCTCTGGCGCCTGGAGATGGAGTGATTTTAGTGCTGTAAAGGAGCTGATTGAAATCAACGGAAAATCAACCCAATCAAACCCTGAGGGAAGATTCCTGAAGGTGCTGCTTTTTGTCTCCTTTCATTTTGCCGAGGCTGTGTTGAGTGAAGGCAGAGGGGCAACACAGAGCCGTTGCTATAAGAAGATGCCAAGTGGAATGGAAATATACGACTCTTCTCAGAATTACAGATGACATTAAAATGATGTAATGTTTAGAAATATCGAGTTGTCATAGATGCAAGTGTTGTGTCTAGGAGAGATATCAAATGGATGTATAAATTTTTGATGCCCTGTACAATTACTGGGTGATTCAGGATGCCATCATTTACACTGAACGTCTGGGTGAGAGGCCATGGCTGGCAGCTTTTGTTCCTCAGAAAGCAAACAGTAACTCTGTACCTGACTTTAGGTTTTTCAACTTGAATATGGCGTATTCACATAATATTTGACACGTAACATTTCTGAATTACCGCACAATCCTGTGGACAATGTTCTTTTCAAAATGAAGTTAATGATTCTAATAAAAACTGAACAGCTTCTTAGATTCAATCTAAAATACTGGAGAGAAACTTTGAAAAGTAGATTTTGACAGTGAAGTTCTGGAGAAGTGAACACTTATTGCGAGTGCTATGAATAAAATGCAACAATTCCTGCTTTCAGTAGGTGAAGTTATCCACTTTTTGCAGCAATGCGGAGAAAATTTAACAACTAATTGGTGATCGGTCTTCTCACATGAGCTTGGAGGAATTACCCTATTTATTTATGTTGCTGAAGTGAGGAATTTTGTTTAAATTAAAGCTGTACTTTAGATCCTTTCTTCTCAAAGCAGTTTTGTTCCCTGTAAGGATTAATATGTTTAAGGCTGTTTTCTTGCTGTATGACCAAGTGATCAAGCATTAACCTTTTCTCCAAAATTTGCTGGAATTAAAGTCCAAACACAGATTATAATTCTAATACAACTGATCCCAATAATCGTGTGATTTGTGTGGCTATGGGGCCTCACAAAACTCTCCGTACCCATTGAACTTAGAACATATTTTATTACATTACAACAATGCGGTTTTTTTGGGGGAGCGGGAGGGGGGTCAGTTTTTATTTATTCATGTCAAAAATCACTTGTGGGTTGCACTAGGTATTTTCATTTATGTTTTAAATCACAATGTTTCACATGGAAATCAAGACAAGGGATTTCACAAAAAGCGCAGTACACAGGATGAAAGCTGGAATTATAAATATGGAGGGAGGCAATTAGAAATTCATTACAGGTTTTCTGATTAGAAGGTGGATGTGAGCAGCGTGTACACAAGAATGATTGACAGCACTGAGACCCTCTTCCTGGCTCTGATTGGTAGAACTGTGTTTTTTTTTTTTCAAATGGCAATAGAAGTGCAATCAGAAGGCCTTGTTTTTCTTAGATTACCTGTGTGTACTTCCACGCCATCGTGAGAGTTTTAAGAACTGTGAAAGAAACTTCTTTTTTTTTTTAAAGTTATATACTGCAGCTTTAAAGAGGTGGAAACTTTAGGGTTTTTTTATTTCTTTTGCTAACAGTGCACAGCAACAATAGGAGGAGTGGAGTGCTGTCCTTCATTCTATACTGCCAGACAAATAACTTCACTAAACTGTTAAAATAAATATAAATCGTAGGAATGACATGAGGCAAAAATGTTTCTGGTTTTGAAAGTTCAACTTCTTTTTAAATTGCAGTAAATCTTGAAACCAGAACAGAGAATTTTTTGCATATTTCTTGTATCCATAAAACCTTCAGCAGTTTCCTAAAACACAGCAATTTATTTTTATGTACTAAGAACCAAACAGTCGCTAAAATGACAATGGAAATAATGAAATAATTCAGTTGGTCATCTCACATCTGTCGCTAAGTAGCAGAGCAGGAGGAGGTTCACCCTCAGCTCTGCCAGCTCTCTACACACCCCTAAGAAGCCGGCACCCCCCACCCTTTCTCACACACACACACACACGTCATCCGTGTGTTTGTTTGGTGTTGTTTTGATCGCCAAAGCTTGTGTGTTTGGGCTGTGCTGGCTGTGCGGCGAGTGTGCCCGGTGCAGAGCTGATGGCGTGCCAAGTGCTCCCTGCGGGCCGGCTGTGCCTTCCACTCTGCTCAGCCACCGTGAACACTGAGCCGACAGACTGCTGCAGGGGGAAACGCCACCCCCTTTCTTGTTCTCTTTCTCTTATACGCAGAAAAGCTCTGCATCCTCACTCCACATCAATTTGTTTTCCCTCCAATCCTTTCCCTTCGATCTTCTAATTATTGCTTTTCCCCTCTCAGCTTATTTCTACCTGCTTCTCATATTCTAGTCATACGGACTGTCCTCACACTCATACATGATCTGTATATAATCTGAAAATCTTGCCATTATCCATATTGTATTGTAAATCTTCTAATACACATACAATTCATTCCTAACATTTCTGTATAATCTGTATATGTGTACATAGTTCCCATATTTTTTATTTATATTATATTATTTTTATACTGAACATTTTATTTTTATAACAACCTTTGTACACCTGTAAATACATATTTATACCCTGTATAGCACTTCTGGATAGATGCCAACTACATTTCGTTGCTTGTACTTGTGATGGTGCAATGACAATAAAGTTGAATTCTATTCTATTCTATTCTATTCTATTCATGATTCCCTATGAAATAATAAGATTTTCTTAAAAAAAAAGCAAAACTTTTACATTGCTACTTACAATCTTTTTTCCTATTACTATAGCACTTTTCACTGAACGCCGTACGCGCTAGACGTTCAGAAGCCCCGTTTTATTAGGTTTAGCTAGAAATCCTTACCTTGGTCTTGAATTGCAATACCTACTGTTCATCAACATTTAACTCTAATTAGCAGGCTCGTTATAGCATTGAATCAGCAGCAAAATTCTTCCAGCCTCCTCACTGTGCCTAATCGTTAAGCAAATGGGGCGTCCTGAGTTTGAAGTGATTACTATTGAGATGTAAGTGCCACGGCACCACAGAATGTCACGCCGCTGACCTTAACAAAACAAAAGTGGGATGACTGGAAGCAGTTTGTTTCCACTTGGCAGCAAAGACGTTTTGTGTCTGTACAGAGAGATCACTTGTACCTTCAAACATCTCCGACAGCTCACACATCACCGCTGCGTGTTGTGAGATGGCAGCTGCTTAACAGACAAATGCTAATGCCTTAAGCTTTTGTTTAACTTCCACTGCACAAGTTTGGCGTTCGTGTTTGCATGATAATTTATGCTCCAAAAGACAAAGACGCACATACTGACTTGCTGCTTCAAATTCAATAGATCAAGAATAAACAGCTTTTTCATTGGCTGATCCTGCCACGCCTCGACCTTGAATAGGTAATGCCTGATTGATTGGTTATTCTTCCGACCGACTTAGGGCATTTCTGACATGCGTTCACACACATGTGCACGAGAGTAAAACCACAACCAGACTCAACTGATCAGTTTCTCGACCAAAACTTCACCAGATGTCTAGCATAATAATGCAGCCATGTGTCACACCAAACGATGCTAATGCTGTGTAGTTCATGCAGACTTTAATCTTTTTTGAGGATGAATTGAAAAAAAAAAAAAAAAAAACAACCTTTCATATTTTGAATAGATGAATATATATATTGATTCAATGACTTTCAAAATATGATCAGCTGAGGACGGAATTAAAATATGGAATATAAAAAATTGAAACCAAGACAAAAACAGTCTAAAGGGGTTTATCTTTGACACAGAGAACATAATTGAGTTTGCTAAGTGCTTTGAAATTAATTTATTCATCAAAAGAAGCTGGAAAATCTTCAAGAGCAAAAGACAGATTATTAGGATTTCCATCAATGAATGTAAGTTCTTGGAAATCTAAGAACAGGTTTATTGATGGTGGCTGCAATGAAGAGAACCACAAATTCAGCAGTTACACAGAAAAAATTAGTTGAATTAATGTTAATTTAATTATTAGAAAGTAGACACACGCATGCATATATACATCCGTTTCTCAGATTTTACTTTTTATAGGTATATGTTTGAGTAAAATAAACATTGTTCTTTTCTTCTGTGTCTGAAATTCCAAGCTAAATATTTTTATTTATTTGCAAAAAATGAGAAATGGTCAACATAACAAAAAAGATCAAGTGCTTCAGACCTCAAACAATGCAAAGAGAACACATTCATATTCGTTTAGAAACAATAATACTGATGTTTTAACTCAGGAAGAACTCAGAAATCAACATTTGGTGGAATAACCAGGAGGTTTTGTATATATGTCCTCTATATATAAATAAATGGTTACTTCTTTTATAAGAGTCAATTCAACTATAGTTATATGCATATACTGATGTAGTGAAGTCTGTATTTACACACTAGTGAAATCAAATTGATAGATCGAAATAACAGAAATTGTAGTTGGACATGAAGTCCTCCTCTGCGATACAAAGGTTTAGAAAATCTGTGTGTTTTACTGAAGAGCAGCAGGAAACAGAATTAATGTGGTGTATCACTATCTGAAAGACCTGCTCCTATTACAAGCCACTCATCTCAAACAAACTCTCCCATGACTCTTTCCACCTCCACACTTCTGTCTCTATCTGTCTCTCTAGGTCTCACCTCTCTCCATTTCATGGGTGTTTTCTTCCTCTATTTGCTTGACAAGACAATGGATAATAACCCTGGAATAGCACAGAGACCGGCAAATGAGAGTAATCAAGCTGTCTTGTCCTGGTGGTGTTCAGGTTCACTCATCAAACCCTAATTATCACCCTGGAAACCAATGTTCCGCTTTAATTGTTCTGATGAATGAAATATTACAGAGAGGAGTCGGGCTGCAGCCGAGCGGAATAACAGCTTTTAGCCATAAAACATGGCAGAGTAGAAGGATGTGGATAAGGAGGAGGAGGAGGAGGAGGAGTGAAGGTGACTGAGAAGAAGGCGAGACAGAGATGGCAAAGAGACGTGGATGAAAACAGGTTAATACTGATGATGTGGCAAAAAACAAGAAAATGGAAATTCATAAAGTTTAAGGCGGCCAGAAAATCGTTGCAACCGTGTTCTGGGTACAAATAGCTCAAACGGAAAAATGAAGTCTATTTTTTTTTTAGGAAAGCAGAGAATGAAATATCTGTCAAGAGAGCAAAACATATTTCATCTAAAGATCTGTCACATTGTTCCCAAGTGAGTTGTTCAAGACTGATTTATTGGGTTGTGTACATCCATTACTTGTAACTAGTTTGTGAATATCCCAGTAATTATAACCAAAATGTTGTTTATCAGAGACTGACAGTCATTTCGAATTGAAACCACGTCTTGTTTTGGTACAACATTCAAATGCCGAGCATGATTTTTATATTCTTTCATTTATTAATTTTCAGTCGTTCTTAATTTGCCTGGCAAAAAACAAAGCAGGAGGGCATGAAATGAGACAGTTGCACAAAACATCTGCCAACAAACTTTCTGAGCACAGATTCCTTCCTTCAGGCTGTACAGTGGAGCACAGCCACACGACTGTGGATATATTTCCTTTTCTTGGCTGTATATGGAACCTCTCAAAGTTCCTTTCACATAAGTTTACTTGTTATTGCAGCCATTACTGGAAGGGCTGCATGCTGCCATCAATAATGACGTGCACTGGACTTTTTCTGCAGCAGACTCTCCCTGCCATGCAGTTGTGCCCAGTGCTGGATCAGGGAGGGAGGAGCCATGGAAATGGAGGAAAGTAATCCAAGTAGATCTTTGTAGCAGAGGAGTACATTTAAAAATAAGAGATTATTTATGAACACATTAATCCAACATGAACATAGGTTACATTTCACAAATAAATCTTTACCGATTATTCAAATAATTCACATTTTCAGTAAGAGTTCACTGAGTGAGCAGATATAGTGGCAGTTCTCCATTTTGTGGCTCATAACCCAGGGATAAACTTTTCATCTTGAACACATTTTGTGACCCAGTGGCCAACTGTACCCCTACATTCCCTCGTATCAACTTCAAACTAAGCATGTAGTGCCACTTTCAGGAAGCTTGCTTTTACATACATTTAACCAGTCACTAAAAACTATCTCAACTCAACAATGCCTCAAAAATCAGCATCTAAATCAAGGCAGACAAACGGATTAATGCTTTTAAGTTATGTGGACCAGGAAGTAGGATAGATTGTTGAGACGAAACATAAAATCATGTTTTTCCTCATGTACTGTTCTGTGATGTTTATCTTTTCAAATATATTTTACAAAGTACATAAACTTGTTATTGTTTTATGTTATTAATTGAACCAAAGATTGATTGCAACAGTACAGAATGTGTTTTTTTTAATCAAATAACATTGATGGAATTATAGGACTATTTCTTCACTATCAATGAGTAACAAAACGTCTCTGAAATTTAATTTCAACCTCTCCTTCTGTTAATTTTATTGGGAATTTTAGATTTGTGACATTATTTGTCATTGTGTGATATTCATTTCAAGTAGGCATATTATGAATTCAGCTTTAGAAACAAATTTATACAGAACAGACATATTATATATCTATATTTGTTCTAACAAAATAATCAAAACAACGTGCCTTGACATTCAACATTTTAAAGTACAAAGCTCCCTTTTTTTCCCAAATCACCGTACTTTGTTAAAACGTCAAATTTATTCATAGACATACGCCTAGTCACACACATAGTTCAAATGTATGCAGTTAAGGTAATCCATCTTAAATGCATTAATTTTTAGAGTGTGAATAAATGAAACCTAATCCATTTGATTTTATTTTTATGACTACAGTGTAAATTTACAGAAATTATTTAGCTGATGTTGAACAGGAGCAGCAAGACGAGAAAGTTAAATTTGCACGACTTGCTGCAAGTAATCATCAAAAGCAAAAAAAATAAATAAAAAAGAAAACAGCAAATGTCACAAGTACATATATGGGGCGTTTTCTTTGCTGGTAATAAATCACTCGAATTGAATATTCAAACTATTAAGGTAACAAGGCAGTCAGTCAGCAGGCTGGGTTAACTTCAAACAGCAGGTGCAGAGATTGTAGGAGGAGCATGCAGAGTGAGGTGAATTTTAAATGGAAAGGATCAGAGAACCAGCATGCTTCTGCCAAACTAAAACATTTTATACCTAATGTAATTTGTCCTTGGGGCTCAGAGACTTGACAACTCTGTTTCAGTTCTTTTCTCAGTATGAAAGCAAAGGAAAAAGGAAAAAAGCTTACAGCTTTAAATGTAAGAGATCAGTCTGAGTATATGATGTAAATAACACAACTTTAGAAAAACAACATCCCAATTTACTTTTTTCTTGTCTTGATAAGCCCATCAGTGATCAGACAGTACTTCAATCACCTTATTACCCTTTATCATTAATCATACCTTCTAATATATTCATGTATTAATCGCTTTTGGCAGTTTTTGACCAATATCTTGAAGAATTATCTTCACTTTTAAACGTGTATCCCTTCCAGATGCAAGTTGAACAAGATGCAAGTTAAAGTAAAGATTTTACAATCATTACATATCCACCATTTAAAAAAAAAAAACTAGCAGTAATATAAGTATTAAACGCTTGATATATTTTAATTATCGTGAATATAACTTAGAAATATATATTTTTTCTTATGATAACAAGTTTTCAAGCAAACGTTTGGGGTTATCCAAGATAAAAAAACAACCAAAATTTGTAGGTTATTTTAACATATTGTGTTTTTCTGGGAAATAGACGCAATGTCAGTTCTCTGTTTTTTTGTTGAAACTACCAAGCCCTTAAATAGTAACTGGAAGATAACAATAATTTAAGTCAGAACCATTTATAAACAAGTAGGATTAAAGAGTATAATTTATGGCAAAGGATGCATTTTCCCTCAACATCAACATGTTTTGCTTTGTGCAGCTGTCAGAAAAATATGGTACTATATTCTTGATATGGATAATGTGCCTACATTGGCTATCATGATAACTTTTTCTTTGTCAGCAAGTCATATCAAGTAATGTATTTAAAAATACCACGCTTCAAGTAAACAAGTATTCTCAATTGCTTTAACGAGTGGAAGCCAGTGTGATTTTTATTTCATTTTATCTGAAACTTTCCTAGAAAAGAATCTCTTCTGCACTGTTGGCCTGTGTCTTAATCCAAACTGCATAGTGTTAAAGCCTGGTTTAGATGTTTGACTTGATCAAACAAAATGTAAACCCACAAGTAAAGTAAGGCAACAAATCTAAGCATATCTGAAACCAAAGTAAATCCAGAAAGCAGTGGGTCAGATGGAGGGTGAACGTAGGCCTCCTGCTCCACTGACTCATGCATTTCTCCATCATGAAACCACTCTATTCCATTCAAAACTAAAAACTAAAATGTTACTGCAAAGAAATATTTGTTTTTTACCATTAAACTCTTTGCTTTACAAGACAAATCCACATAAAAATGTAGAAAACTGTCGGTAGGTATTTTTTACAGTTATATAAATATGAAGAACAATTTACCCCAAACTGTTAGAGCATCAAAAAAAATAAAAAAAATACAGAAAACCTGAGTATCAATTTGAACATTTTAGAAATAACAGTAACAGGTTCTTGTTGCAAATACTGTGGAAATGAGAAGTTTTGTTCATGTGGAGGACAGTAAGACCTTGCCTCTTATCTGCGGTCCAGCTGAGTTGGCTGGTCCTATCAGCAGGCTGTTATCTTGGTGCCCCCATAAACCTCAGCAGTGTATGAGCTACCTGGGTCTTATCAGAGTCAGTCCTCCCAGAAACGGATCCATGGCCGCCGGGCCTTCACTAACCCTGGTTCGACCTCACTGTGGTTCTTCTCTTTCAGCCTTGCTGGCCTGTTTTACCCAGAGTGCCCCCCCCTCCACTTTCTGGCATTCATTACCTTCTCTTGCTCTCTATGTCATGACATATTTGGCAGGATATTTAATATGCTAAGAATGAAGATATGTCTTCTTCCTTTGGAAAATGTTTAAATAGAATTCAATTAAATAAGGAGAAATATTTTTGTCATTTAACTTTTATGTTTATGTTGCTAAAGTGTCTTTAGATCATTAGCTTCACCTCATCTGGGAACCTTCTTCCATGTTTATTGTGGCTTTATTTGCGTAAAACTGGGAACTGGATCTCTTAGTGCCACAACAATTTTCTGGTTCTTCAAAAATAATACATTTGTGGAGTCCAAATGCAATAGTTGTCCTGTTGACAGATCCTCCCACCTTAGCTGTAGATTCCTGCAGCTCCTTACCAAAAGGTTTCGAATTGTTTTTATTATTTTTTATCACTGACCTGTGCAGAGTATGTGTTGATTTTATCGTATTGTTTTATGCCTAATATTGTCTTATCAAAGAAAGGGTGCAGAATTCAAATGGACTTAAATGCAAGTTTTCTTGGAATAAAAAGCAGAGTCTATGTTTTTACATAGTATCACTTTTGCAAAATGAATAAAGGAGGTTTATTACCTCCAAATCCATTGTATATTTTATTGATAATGAAATCTGACAACCTGAGATTCTTGCTGTATATAAAGTTCATAAAATGAAATATGTCACCACCTCTTATTATAATTTTTAATTCTTCCCAACATTTGCAAGACTAAAAGGAAAGATTTCTAAGCATTAGTAAAAGAAAAAAATCCCTTATTTGTATCCACTTTTTAATCCTTCCTGAAAACCTAATATTGTCCGGCTGTCAGCTACAATATATCAACCCGTCTCTTTATGCTGGAATGCCACATTGGTATTCATAGTGTGCTGTATTTGAGCATCAAGCACATTAAAGCCGACCAATTACTCCATAACAACTGAGAACATGCATATTAGAAATGTCAAATTACAAAACCTAAATGTGCTCAGGGCCTGACTATTCAAAACAACATCTGGGGTAAACAAGACAGCACAGCTTTTCCAAGTTTCCAAAGTATATAAATGTATTTATAGCTTGCAAAGTTAAACAAAATATAAAGTCTTTAGAGCAAGGATATTACAGGAAACACAGAGGAGAAGAAATAACTGTAAATGACAGTGGCAAAAAGATTTTATATAAAGGTATCCGAGTTTCAAATATTATTCATTCTGAAACTCATTATTCATTTAAAGGAAAGATAACAGAAGAAAACAATTAGAGCGTTCATCCACATTCATAAATGTGCTGGAGGTATGAATAATTTTGAACCTAATTGTGTTTTAAGCCAAATATAATGCAATCATCCAGTCAGTCACTCGACTGCATACATTACTTGAATTAGAATATGCATAAATATATGTCATATACTTTGATCCAATTCAATCTACACCAATCCCATTTATTTAAATCCAATGTTATTCAGAATCAGACGGAATTAGTCAAATTCTGTTATAATACAAGAAGCATTGAGTTATAAAATCCTACTTTCTGCCATAAAGATGATTTCTGCAAAAACAATAATTTTCAAACAAAAGGATCCATATCTTTCTGTTAAACCTGTCAAGCAAGACAAGGCATGTTTATTTGTATACCACATCATTTCAGCAACAAGGCAATTTAAAGTGCTGCATGTGAAAAAAACAACCCATAAAGCATCAGACAAAAAACATTAAAGTGGCATAATAGAGGAAACGATGAAAAGTTGGAATAATAATTATATTCCTGTTATTATTGATTAATCATTACTCTTCCACCGAAATGGGTAGATTATTTAAACTCATACATCAATTCTATTGCTTTACAGCCTGACGAAAAATTGTTTCACAAACATCAAACTTGCCAAGAATATATCAGGGCATCAAAGACCTTTGACAGCGGCCGCATTTATATAGAATGGGCCTTTGGTCCCACTGGGAGAAATACAAAAGGAAGCTCATTTTCAAATAAATCTGCCACCAGTTCTCTAATTAACAGGCTCCGAAGGTTTCAGCTCAGTGTTTTGCTGCTAACTCCGGTAGCAATGTGTTGATTGTGGTGACTTGTGAGTTTACAGTGGCAGTAATTATTGGAGTGGCGGCAGTGACAGCCCTGCTAATGAGTGTTGACAGCCACACCCCCATGGCTGCTTGTTCTAATAGCCTAAACATCAGGCATGGAATGGATTAGTTTTTCTACTTAAATACACACACGTAGACACACAGGACGGCTCTTCATAAACCAGGTCACAAGAGGATGCGAGTTCTTACAAACACACAAATCTGGAACATGAATATGCACAAATGTAAAAAGAAAAAGCAATTATCCCACAGAGAAAGCTTGCTGGGTGAGAAAATTATGTTCTGATGTTATTTTTGATTCTCACACAGTATGGCTGGGATGTGTTGCTGCTCAATTAGGCACCATTTGTTTTAGTTAGAGACAAGTGTAACGTTTTTCTTTATGTAATGATTTGCAATTAAATGTGATTGAAATGAACAACTCCAGGGTATAAAAGTCACATTTGACGCTCAAGTGTTTTCTATAAATTTTCAAATTAATATCTTTTTAGGAGGATTTTTTAACATGCCTGCCTCATTATTCCTGATTTTCAATTTCAATAAAAAAGACATATAAATAATTATATAATCAATATGTATGTATATTTGAAGGAATTGCAGTTTGCATGTGTTATCCTGTCTGTCTGCTCCTTAACCTCAAAACCGAGAGAAAAACAACATATTCATCAAACTAAGGCTATTATGTAACACATATTTAATTATGTACTTTTTAAGAACTATTGGGAATTAAAAACAATAAATATATCTGTCTGATGTCATGTCAAATGTTCTGGATGCTTCATTAGCCAAAAACGGCATATAGACATATTTTCTTAGACTGTACACCACGACAGCTCATCCTGTATCGATGGAAATGCAAAAACAAACAATAGATAACATATTTTCTTATTGACAGATAATAGATATTATCTGTCAATTATCTGTAATTGAAGTGTGCTAGGAAGTGTTTGTGCTGCCCCCCTAGGCTAAAGTGTCCTTCCAATCATCTGCCATTGTTATTTTGATCACACACAAAAAATAAAAAAATAACTGGGTAAAACTGCTTTCTATATTTTGAACAGTTTTGTTATTACTTAACAGCAACTTATTGAGGTTATAATTATAATTTAAAAACAAAACAGAAAACTTAACTTTATTTTCTCGGGAAATGTCTCATGAGAAGCTGCTGTAAGATTTATTAAATTATCTAAAATACTAAGATATCAGTTGAACTCAACTATATTTTATTTTCAGGCTCCAAGGCCACAGTTGATAGGACTGTGGCCTGAGATCCTGGGTACAAATCTGGGGTCTTTTTGCATGAAATTTTCATGTTCTCCCTGTGCATGTTTTTAAGAATGCCTTATTGTTGTTTGAACATGGCACATCTTTTAACTTGGAATTTAAAGAGGTCATTTCCTAACTCAATGACAATCGATTAGAGAATCGATAAAGAACTAAATTGATAAGTGAGATCAATAATGGAATCAGTAACGTTACATTATCAATTCTCATATCTATGCTCGAGGCTGAAAAATGGATGACTGATTGCTGGACTGCAATAATTAGACCAAGAACTAAACAAACACAGAAAATACTGTATTTCTTATTGTAATCACTCCACTGTAAATACAGGCTGTAGAAGCTAAAAAGAATCTGTGTTTATATTATATCAACCTAAAACAAAAATAAGTAATTTACAATAAATTCAGTCGACAAGAACTTGGCTATAAAATGTTGGTTAAGTATGTTTAGGCTTGTAACATCACATCAAATTTCATTTAAAGATGAACAGAATGTTATCTTAAAACATAGCAATATTTGAACTATTTAAAAAGGCCAACTGTATTTTCTGCTCTACTTCCAATTTGACCAGAATACTTTTTCCTAGAGTGCATCGGCGGAAAGGAACTACGTGACATAGTTGTTGTTGTGAAAGTCTGCAAACTGTCACCTGCAATTTTCATCTTAATTAGGTGGAGGCATGAGTAAAATGTTAAGTTGCTTTCTTTTCTTTAAAAATATTAGAGCCCCAACAACATAAAACAACACCCCAGATTTGTCTGATTATTGCATTGTGACAACTTATCAGGCTCTAATTTGAAAATAATGAATTGCATTAGCTGCGATTCCTGTTCCCTTCTAATTAGTGGCTCTGGGACCAGGTTTGTCCTTTATGAGACGCTCCAGAATGGAGTAATTACGCTGTATAAATCAATTAGAGCCTTTCATTTGTGTACATTGTGTTTTCAGTTGCAGATTAAATGGTGCTTATGATGGAGAAAGAAGCTGTCCGGTGCACTATGAAGTAGAGAATTAGGAGAAAGAAAAGGGGAAGGGAGACGTAAGGGAAACATGTCAGAGAGGAGGGTGGACGATCAAAACAGGGCTGCAAGGGCAAGGGCATGCTGAGAGGATAATTTGCACTTCCAACTCAGTCTTTCACATGCAGGCAGTGAGACAGATGTGTGCAGAAGGGCAGAAAGAGGAAGGAAAATAAAATGAAAACACACCCTTAACCTGATTTGATCCATGTGAGCTCCTGAACATTGAACAGGACACTGATATCTTCTGATTTTAAAGTAGACATTTTAAGATTCATTTCAATGACGAGGTAAATAAAAACAGTGGATTTGGATATTTTATGACATAATAATCTCATCAGGTGTTTTTGTGTGTTAAATATTTTCACCTCAAACAGTTTTTAGGTCCAAATTTTGGATTGTATCCCGCTATCCGTCTCCATCTTCTTACTTGGTAATCTGGAAGAACTAAGCATCACAATGGCTAGACTTCCTCAAGCTTGTGGAGGAGAAAGGAAAAGGAAGAAAATAATGATGTCACAAAACATGCCATAAATTGTGTTTTTTTGGGATTAGTTTTATTCTACTTCCACACAAAATGATTTATTTTTTTGTATTTAAAACAAATCAAGGAATAACATAATAACTCTTCCAGAAATAACAGCCACGTTTATCTAATCCATATATTTTAAACTGCACAATTTTGTTGTTATTTTGTTATTCGCTGTCTGTCTTCATATTATGCACCATTTTGCTTGTTTGTCCACACTGCTTGTTTTCTATGTACTAATACTAACAAAAAAATAACTATGGATTATTACATTTTATTGTCAATCTCATACTTTTCACACGAGCAATTAGCGCCATCGGCGGAAAGGAACTACGTGACATAGTTGTTGTGAAAGTCTGCAAACTGTCACAAGCCATAGGCCAGCTTAGGCCAATTCAATTAAAGATTTACCAATCAAGCTTTCATGGCTGATTTTCTAGGATGGGAATCTTTAGTTCTTGACACAGAAAGCCCATGTGTTGGAAATAACAGAACTTCAACAAAATGCTTCCTAAATCCACTCCCATGAGTTTTATATATTATTTTCTTACAAATTACAAAAACAACTTTTTATCTAGTGTATTTAAAGAAGTAAAAATGTTATTTTTAAGGGAAACACTCTGAACTGTGTTTTACATGCCCCATTATAAAATATGAAATGGAAATATATATTTTTAAATAAACTGCTTCACTTTGGCGAGACAATAAGTTTTGCTATTTTTTGTAAACAAATTACCTACACTGTCATTTGTATAACATTTTCAATTTATATTCATAACTACCCGAGTCCGGTGCTTAAAAACAAATTAATGAACTAGAAACATTCATAATTGACATTATGACAACATTAATATGATAGCTTCATAATCATTTCATGATCTGAATGAAGTAAAACTAAATGTTTAAATAGTTTGGTTTTACATTCAAAGATAATGTGCTGGGTTTATAAAGAAAACCTTTCGATTTTGTCTCATTCTAACATATTTACATTAATTTATCTTACGTAATAAGAACATCTGCTAAAATGTTTTCATGCTTTTTCAGTTTTAAAACCCACTATGTAGAAGAACTAGTAACAATGGCTTACTTTTTAGTAACCGAGTCATAAATAAATAAAAATGAAGAGGAGGGTTGCGTGACAAGAAGCAATTTAACTAGCGGCTCTCTCTTTTCTACGGGAGGGGCATAGTGCTTTAGCCAAACTAATCCTCACATGTCACAGTTTCTGATGGTGACAGCGTTCACTGGTGCAAGCCAAACAAATGTTGAATGAATTTGGTGTGAATCTCGCACAGGCTAAAGGGATCGGGGGCAAAAATGGACACAGCTTTTAGCAGCACCCTTCATTGCGCGCATCATTCTATTCTAAGATTGGATCAGGTTTGCTGAATAAAGACACAGAGCGTCCTCTGCTGCTGTCTGCAGACTTCTGTCTCCTGATGACTGTCCTGATAAGATAAATGCATTACTATGATCATGCCCATATTATGTTTGCTAAAATAATTAGAACAGAAAAAAAACATGTGCAATTCAGATTCACAATCTAAGTAGTGTATCGTTTATTATCCAAAACCCAGGTTACATTAAATCCATATCGTCATATTTACATTAAAAAATAAAAACAACATGAACAATAATTATCCCACTTATTACCATCCTGTGGTACTCTGGCTTAGAAACGGCCGGATGGCAAAGACACATTTGTAAGGAAAGATGCAACTGTGTATGTGAAGAAAGATTTTTTTTTCCCAAGCCATTAAAAAAATTACTTTTGATTAAGACTGGGAAGCATTTTTCTGTCTGGGAATCCACATAAAGAAAACTCAATCTTCAATTCTGCTTGAGAGCTTAGGCAGAAAAGTGGTAGAAATTTGATTTGTAAAAGTGCAGCATGGAGTTTTTGAAGTTGTAGAAAACAAGAAAGAGTGAAAAAAATGGGGGGAAAAAACCTTCCATCTGATTGGTTTCTCTCTCTCTTAATAATGCATAATTTGTTCAAAATTGTCCAAACTATTCAGAAAGAAAAAAATCTGAGAAAATTTGTAAATTATTAAAGCAAAGTCCTAAATTCTCTCAGTTATTTCTACAGTCGTTTTTTTGGTCAAAGATCAACACAAAGTAGGACAAAAAAATACAAAGAAGGAAATTATCGTGTCCTTTTCAAATAAAAAAAAATCTGAATGCGTTATGAAGGTCTTCACCATGCATCTACTAGTGTTCCTCACTATCAAAAATGCTTACTTGTGAGCTTAATTTGGCTTCAGTACCTTTTGAAAATAACCTTCAACCAAATATTATAGATAAGTTTCCTTATACCAATTTTTCTCCTTTTAATAACAGTAATTTATCGTTCTAATGTAACATTGCAATTTTAAATGTCATGTTTTCATTACCTATAAGGTGAAAGTCATCATAATGAACAGAAATAAAGCCTTTCAAATGTCCATCTATGTGCAATTAATCTAGGCATGTGTTTCACTTAGTGATAAAATTACTGAAATAAATTGACTTTTCAGTAACATTCAAATTTACTGTATGAGTCCAGGTAAAATATCCACAAGCCATTTGATTAATATCTTTTCCTATCAGGCATGGGCAGCAAATTAAAGCAAAATAAAAATAAATAACATAATCAACTAAATGTGGGATATTTATGTTTATAGGAGAAATAAAGAAGTAAAATGCGGTAAGACTGCAAGTGTAAATAGCAACACTAATATAACCAGTGCTATAGCTTTGGCATTTGTTTTTTAAAGTGAATGCAAGTTCTCAGTTGAGTTAATTGATGCATTTATTGTCAGTAAAACAGTGCTTTAAAGAATGATCTTTTATTAATTTCTACACTCTAATAGTCATTTTTCTTAAAAAATATTTTACAACCAATACTACTTGACTGCTTATGTTAGTCTGCAGAATTTATCCTCATCCTTCTTTGTCTAAACTTGTAATAAATTACATTTTATTTCAGTTTAAACCATGAAAGTTTATTTTTTAAGCAATACTGTAATCAGGTTGTGGTTAATCTACTTTATATGTAGCAAATTTAAATGCTTTCAATTAGCTCCAGTGATTAATTATTTTTGAGCCTGAGAAAGAACCATTTTTGGTCCCCTTTAACTTGTTTTTCTTCTAAATAAAATAGTGTTAATAGAGTATATGTAGGTAATTAAATGTTAGTAGGAAACCCAGTTATTTTGTGGAGGTCTCAAAAAATTAGAGAATATTATGTGAACAAATGGAGACATTTAAAAGAAGGATAGGTCCCAAACTTTGTGTATCTCACACGTCTGTATTACATCTGTTCTCTCAGCATGTGGTGAACGTTGCTTAACTGCACCAAACTAACCGTCTGGACTAGAACAGCAATGATCTGGTAACCAACCAGAGATGCCCATTTTCTTCAGTGGGACAGGAAAACTAGTCAAATTATACAGATAAAATTTGTCATTACTTAGCTCCAAAAAGATGAAAGTTCAAATTGTATAAAAACAAAAAAAACTCATATATCCTTTTAAATATATCTCCCACCACCCATTATGTTGGTTTAAGTCAGAAGTTAACAGTCACTACTAGGGGTTGAACGACTACATATTTTTT